>SRLM01000239.1:735364-994764 GCA_015708895.1 Populus ilicifolia | reverse complement strand
CCGGTAAAAATAAAACAAAATGCGAAGAAAAGTCAAGGGGAGGTGAGGTGAGGTGAAGAATCCTCGAGATTAATGTAGATTGTGGTTTATTTGTTTTTTTTTATGTTTTAAAAGTATTTTTTTAAAAAATAAATTTTAAATTAATTTTAAATTAATATTTTTAAAGTATTTTCAAATTATTTTAATATATTAATATAAAAAATAATTTATAAATTAATAATAAAAATATTATTAACATATATTTTAATAAAAAATTATTTAAAAGCCATCAGTCAATCCTATAGTATCCTACAGTGGTTCTTGATGACATTAATTAATGCAGATTGCAGTGGCGAAGACTGTTTTATTACAATTGAAGCTCTTAAAAAACATTTTATTGTTCTATTTTTTTTAATTGGAGGATAAATTAATTATTTTATTGTTTTTAAAAAGAAAAAAGACACCTGTACCCCTAACAATTCTTTAATAACTAGTCATCGGGGAAATGACTCTATTATCCCCCAACATCAACTGACCTCATTTTTCCTTAAAGAGCAAAATCATAATCTTGCTATACCAATGAATAGTGTTTTGTGTTTGAGGCACGTTTCTAATGTTAATTATTTTGAAAGTAAATAGGTCGGTTGCCTTGTTTGAAACTAGAGACATTGGCTGCTAAATAGAAAAACCCGTCTGCTTGGTCAGGTCAACATGGAAAAGGGATAACTTAATAATTAATGAACACCACATTGCAACGGGAAGCTGTCCACTGCAACTGGAAGCGGATCAGACACTGTTTGCAATTTACTGTCATTATCTTTCTTTATCCATGTGGTGAAACGGACAAGGGATCAGATGAGAGACGGTTCTCCGTTTTGAAATGTAAAAGTTGCTCCAAGTTGCCTTATTTACGAATAAAACAGTGTGCCACTGTTGATTTGCTTCTCGAAATGATTGACAGATGAGACAAGGTTCACCATTTTTTTTTAGCAAAAAAGCAAGTGGGCTGAAATGGGCAAACGCCAACACAGGAAGTAATCAAACCCAAAGATAGAAGGGAGCACTGTCATTATTTAGCAAATCCAGCGAAAGTAATCTTCTGACTCTCCCAGTGACAAGTGAATTTAAAAGATGCTCCAAGTTGCATTATTTAAGAATAAAATTTGTGTTGCCATTGTTGACTTGTTTCTTGAACTGATGTCCACTTGACTCCTTTTTTTTTATTTAAAGACTCGACATGCCATGTAGGCTAATTGGCACTCTAAAATGCATGCACCATCGAGACCTGCATAATATAGAAATTTAGCTATTTTTCTTTCGGTTTATTTCTTTAAGTAATATTTTGTTTCTGTGATTATGGCTACTGGGCAAGCACCAGGCAACCCCATTCCAGCTATGAGAAAATACCCGCCGGTGGAGCATCCAGTGGTGGTAATAGGGCCACAGTACCTGGCACAGTACCCTGTTGAACTCGCCTTCAACAGTGATTTTAAGGTGTCTGACATTAACAGCACCCTCATCTTCCAGGTCAAGATTAAACTATTAAGCCTTAATCGTCGTTTTCTGAAAGATGCAGCCGGAAACACCCTTGTCAATCTCTGGAAGAAGGTATGTTCAATTGCTCTCTGTCATTTGTTCACTTCTTTTTCAATCTAACCATCACAGCAACGATAAGAGTCTATCCGATATCAATTTCTTAACGCGTGTTTAATTTATCATTTTCTCCAGATGAGGACTATGCATGGGAGGTGGGAGGCTTTTAGAGGAGAAAGCAAGGAGAAGCATGATTTGCTTTTCACAGCCAAGAAATCAAAGCTGTTCCAATCCGAGAGTGAGTTAGACGTATTCTTGTGTAATAACGAAGGAGAGGTCCCTGATTTCAAGGTCAAAGAAGGCGACAGCAAGAGTTCCTGCTCTATACTTCTTGGAGATTCCAATACCATGCTTGCACGGGTAACATTATCAAAACTTATTTCTGAAATATGTCAATATTGAATAAATTTAACCACCATCATCTTCTCGTATAGAACTATATGCCTGTGGCTGAGGCCGTCGAAGAAATACCCCAGATTTCATTACATCTTTTGCATTAAAACCGATTATTGTTTTAATCAAAGAAAGCTGTCTTCATAATTAATATCTCATGCCCGTATTTTTCTTATTATGTGAACGCAGGTGCATGGAAGACACACTCTCGCGATTATGCCTAATGTTGATTATGCCTTCATAGTGGCTCTTGCGGTGGTATTTCTCGACGGGATCAATGCGAATGATCATGGGGACGCGGCCATTAACGTCATTAACGGCATTAACGGTGACAAATGGATATATATGGTTATATTATATTCATAGCTCACATTATGAAATGCAAAAGATGCTCCAAGTTGCATTATTTAAGAATAAAACTGTGTTGCCAGTTACTTCTCTTACCACCATCAAGACCTGCATAATATAGAAATTTAGCTATTTTTCTTTCGGTTTATTTCTTCGAGTAATATTTTGTTTCTGTGATTATGGCTGCTGGGCAATCACCAGGCAACCCCATTCCAGCTGTGAGACCATATCCGCCGGTGGAGCATCCAGTGGTGGTAATAGGGCCACAGTACCTGGCACAGTACCCTGTTGAGCTCGCCGTCAACAGTGATTTTAAGGTGTCTGACATTAATGGCACCCTCATCTTCCAGGTCAAGAGTAAACTATTAAGCCTCCATGATCGTCGTTTTCTGAAAGATGCATCCGGTAACACCCTTGTCCATCTCAGGCAGAAGGTATGTTCAATTGCTTTCGGTCATTTGTTCACTTCTTTTTCAATCTAACCATCACAACAGCGATAAGAGTCAATCCGATATCAATTTCTTACCGCGTGTTTAATTTATCATTTTCTCCAGGCAATGACCATTCATGGGAGGTGGGAGGCTTTTAGAGGAGAAAGCAAGGAGAAGCATGATTTGCTTTTCATAGCCAAGAAATCAAAGCTGTTCCAATCCGAGAGTGAGTTAGACGTATTCTTGGGTAATAACGAAGGAGAGGTCCCTGATTTCAAGGTCAAAGAAGGCTACAGCAAGAGTTCCTGCTCTATACTTCTTGGAGATTCCAATACCATGCTTGCACAGGTAACATTAACAAAACTTATTTCTGAAATATGTCAATATTGAATAAATTTAACCACTATCATCTTCTCATATAGAACTAACTATATGCCTGTGGCTGAGGCCGTCGAAGAAATACCCCAGATTTCATTACATCATTTGCATTAAAACCGATTATTGTTTTAATCAAGAAAGTTGTCTTCATAATTAATATCTCATGCCAGTAGTTTTCTTATTATGTGAACGCAGGTGCATGGAAGACACACTCTCGCGATTATGCCTAATGTTGATTATGCCTTCATAGTGGCTCTTATGGCGGTGATTCGCGACCACATCAAAGCGAATGATCATGGGGGCACGGCCCTTAAAGTCATTAACGGCATTAACGATGTTCTCGAAGGATTTGCTTCATCGGGGTAAAAAACACACTCCATCCGTAAAAATCACCGACATAAACTATTTGTGGACATTTAGATCATCGGTAATTTCTTTTTTTTTTATTATTATTGTTAATTCTATCGGTAGAAAAAAAATCCCTGATAGTCATATAGATAGAAAAAAAATGCCAGAAAAAAATTCCATTAAAAATATATAAACAGAATAATTTAGTTTTTATTTTCGGTGGTAATTCACTGTCGAAAAAGTTTCGTTGATAAAAAACTAGAACAATGGCAAAACTGGAGGACGTGATTAGTTATTCCTAGGACTAAACAGCCAAAAAATGGACATGCATATATCATCCATATGTGATCTAATGTCTATAATCATTTGGCGTAGTTGTTCATAATCTGTTGAGAGTCGCTTGTATTGTTGTTTCAAGGCCATGAACTCCTTAAACTGGGTACTTGATACTTGACCCCATGGGTCACTCACAAGTTCTCAGCCGTAGTGTTCGGGAATCCAACATTTGATTTTTATCAGATTCATTAGACGATCCTACCTCTATCCACAAATCTAAATTGAAACCTGAATGGGTCAAATGATCATCCTCATATCTCTTCCTCAACCAGTTATTATAGGTCTCCTACAAATTAAAAAAGAAATCATCTTATTCAATTCAAGAAAATAATAACTTACAAAATAAAATGATTGAACGAACATACCATAAAGTGTTGAGCGCGGTTGTCCTCGAACTGTTTCACCCTCTTGGGTAGTTTTTACTTCGTATGTACATCTCTACAAACATCTCTATTAGGCTTGACTCACGTCCAATGTTGCAAGTTAAATGTATTTATAAGTAATAACAAATTAATTAACGATATATTTCATTTAAATTAATCTTACCATTCGCTTCACATGTACACTATACGATATTTGGAATAATTTATTAAAGCTAAGCTGGAAATTAAAAGTTAACAACTACATGTAATCTTCAAAACCATAATATAAGATCTCCAATATGATATTTAGAAAGTTGACTTCATTGAAATAATAAAATTTCTAT
Organism: Populus ilicifolia; assembly: GCA_015708895.1. Lineage (NCBI taxonomy): Eukaryota > Viridiplantae > Streptophyta > Magnoliopsida > Malpighiales > Salicaceae > Populus > Populus ilicifolia. The sequence continues at coordinate 990,252 of SRLM01000239.1, read as the reverse complement.
CAATAATTTAAACACCAATGTTATTACTTGGATGATCTCAATGTTTGAGAACCTAAAAATAAATAAAAATAATAATAAATTATTTATTTATTTATAAATTATGTTATTAGTATAAAAACTATAAAACCAAAATAAATTTACGTTGAAAGGTCATCCTTCCTATGTGCCTGGTATATGCAGGTAAATTAACCTCATTGTAAAGGTACATTGCCTCTACACTATGAAACCACGCTAGAAGAGGCAACATTGCTAGTGGGTGTAGGTGCCTCTTTTTGATGGCCATCTAAGGATAAGTCATCATCGCTGCTAGGAGAATTTGCTGCAAGCATTTGCTGATGATGTATTGTTGATTTTATTCCATGCATTTACACAAATTTAAATGCATTATTACATAATTAAATTTAATTATTTAAAAAAATTAGCAGCACCTTACCCATATTAGAGACTACCCAACATTTTCAAACGTAAATATTGACAATAGCCACAAACCAATTAATTCTATTGCAAAATCTTATATATAACCTAGCATCTATACAAATTTAACAATAGAATAAAGCAAAGAAATGACATTTAATTTTATATATTCAACTAACATCCATGGAAATTCATTATTAATAATTAAAATTAATGGAAGTAATGAAACACATATCAAGCAATAATAGAGTCAAATCGAGATAAAATAATTAATTTTAATTCTATATTTTCAATTACAATTTACAAGTAAATTAAAGAATAACAATTAAAATTCAATAAGATAATCAATAATTATGGCAATAAAAACAATAAAATAGGCAAAAAATTAAAAAAAATATAGGTTTTAGGAATGAAAAATGCTTATCTTAATAATATATTTATTTCTAGACTTTATCTATATACAATACAAAATAAAGAAAAACAATATATTGCTATTTTTATATATTTATATTGTTCTAGTGTATTAATATAAAAAATAATTTTTTTAAAAAATATTATTTTAATATATTAATAAATTAAATATATTTTAAAAAACAAATCACAATACAAAACATCCCCAGCAACAATCTCAATACAGGGGGCTACAAAGGAAGGCGAACACATCACTTACTAAGTAACGAGATTAGTATTTTGAAAAGTCAAATGTTTATTAGGAAATGTTTGATAATAAAATTTAAAAATCCCCACTAGTCAGGGGGTCAATAATTCCATGGAGGAATACTAATAGAAGAATAAGACATGATGTTCTTTCCTGCCTCCATCATTGCCATTAATTAGTAAGAGTAGTATTATTGTCCGAAAAGAAACAAAGGTTATACAGGAACTTGATCCGCGCTTACTACATATAATGTAAATTAAAAAATTATTCTAAATTTTGTCTTAGATTTCCTCTCATCCACTTAAAAAACACAAGGAAATCAGCGCTTATGCGCAGGCTTAAGGTGGACATGGTTTAGGTAAAATTATAAATGGAGTTTTTAAACAAAAAAATTAAGAAATATTTTTTTATTTTTATATGTATACATAAAAAGTGGAGTCTTGAGCAATTTTTATTTTGTATTTGAAGTCCTTTATTAAGTTATGAAAATCTTTATTTTTTTAAAATATAATTGATAAATATACCTTATTATTAAAAACGTTTATTAAGTAATGACCTTGAGTCCATAACGAATAAAATTTAGAGTGTCAAGCAGATATATTCAGTCCATAACGAGTTTTGTCGAGCTTGGAGAAGGAGGGGAGGAGGGGCCATTACTAATAATTCAATCCACAACTATTTTATTAGTGTCAAGCAGATACAAGGTGTATGGAGATAAATTAACTATTCTAAATTGCGCACTACAAAATTCTATAACATTTAGAGTGTTTTTATTTTCATGGTAGAAAAATACTATTAAAAATTTTAACTTTTTATTTTTATTTCAAATTAATTTTTTTATATATTAACACATCAAAATAATTGAAAAGCACTAAAAAAACAAAAAATTTATAATTTTCAAGTACCGTGTAATTTTAAAATACATCAAAAAATAAAAGTTAACACATTATTAAACAGTCACTTAATTAGAAACCATTCTACCATGATTAGGGTCTATTTGGAAATTTAATAAATATTATGTTTTAAAATATTTTTTACTTGAAAATATATTAAAATATTATATTTTTAATTTTTAAAATTTATTTTTAATATTTACATATTAAAATGATAAAAAATCATTTTTTCTAAAAGTCTGATTTGAACACAGTTTCAAATACATCCTTGAACTTCGTTTGCATTAGAATTTCAATAAAATTTTTATTAAAATTAATTTTTTATGTTTTTTAGTCATTTTAACATGTTGATGTCCATAACTTTTTTTTAAAATAAGATATTTTGATTTATTTTCTAAAAAAAATATATTTTAAAAAATAATAGAGACAACACTTGGAAACACCTCTTAACAATATATGAAAGAAAGAAAGAAAACGAAATTTCCGGGAAGAGAAGGGCTGGAAAAAACGGGAAAGAGAAAATTCAGCGAGTCAAAATAAAACAAAATGCAAAGAAAAATCAAGGAGAGGTGAGGTGAACCCAAGAAAAGCAAGAGGATAAATGATAAATGAATTGGATCATCTGATTTTCAAGATGAAAAACTCAATAATAGCTTAATTATTTCAAAATGAAATCTCTATTTTTATTATTATTGACTTTAAAGTTAAGCCCCTGTTTAGCATTGAAATTAAAATTTATTTTCATTAAAATCATAAATTTTGTTATTTTTAATTTACGCAAGACTGGATATAATTTAATTTGATATCTATTTATTATCGGGTGTTTAATTTATCATTTTCTTCGTAGAAACCCATGCGTCGAAGATGGGAGGCTTGCAGAGGAGAAAGATTTTTATTATTACTTTTTGGAGAAACAACTTTGTAAATAGAAATATAGAGACTTGTTGACCATATGTTATTCACCGGCTTTAAAGTTAAATAGAATGAAACAACAGTCCCTCAACTTGCAAGTGTTTTTCACTTTACCCTTTAACTTTTTTAATTAGCATTATAATGGAACTAATAAATGTAGTTTTTAACCCTTGAATCCAACGGATCTTCCTTAAGCATTACATGCTAATAAATAAAAGAATTGTAATTGAAGGAATAAATTAAAAATCAATAAAAATTTTATAAAAAGATCAAGAACAAAAATTAAAAGTAAAAAAAATATGGACTAAAATTGAAATACAAAAAAAAACTTACCTTTACCTTTTAGAGATAACCATGAGTGACAAATTATTCGTCTTTGCTGTCAAGTGCCACATCAAGAGGAAAAATATGTGGCATCGCTTATGAAAAGTGCGAGCGCCTCTCATGTACTGGCACGGTGTGAACATATGCTGGTATCTTTTTTTAATTAAAAAATCATTAGTTCAACATTCATTACTAGAAATTTCCTTACTACCAATGACATTACCGATAGACTTCCTTGATGTGGAAGTTTTTGTTGGTGATTTTACTGATGGAATGACCGAGAGATTCAAACAGGAATTTTCATATATTGACGTGATCGATTCACCATCAGAATTGCCGATGGAATCACCAACAGAAATAGTCTGTCAATAATTCCATCAGCAAAGGTTAATATATGACCACTCTCCTAACCCTCTCCTCCTCTATTTCTCCTTCTTCTTTCTCATCCCAATTCTCCCCTACTGCAAACAACCAGCCCAAAAAAAAAAATCTCCCTCTTCTCAGTACAAGTCATATTTCTTTAAGTTTTGTAGTCACAACATCCGTGTTTTGATTTACAGATGAATTTTATCAATTTTTGTAAGTAATTCTGTCTTTTTAATTTTTAACATTTCAATGTTAATTTTTTTTTTAGTATATGTATTTTTTTAGTATATATTCATGTTTTATTGTTATTTCTCAAACAAACTTATAGTATATGAATGCATACTTTTGTACTTGTCATGGTTTGTTTTAGATTTTGGATGTGGTATATGAATGTATAACTTTATACTTGTCATGGTTTGTTTTAGATTTTCGAAAATTGTATTGTTTGTAAATTGTTGAAACTTTATTGAATTATCAAATTACATCAATTGTTTTAAAATAATTAATAGTATGTTTAATGGTTCTGTTTTAATTTTTATCAATGGTATTGCAGAGTTTTAATTTTTGTAAATTTATATGTATTAATTTTTATGTACGTTAATAATTGATAATGCATATTTAATATTTATGAGAAGTTGTAATTAGTTTGTTAAATAATCTCGAGGTAAACCAATATTTTTTCAATGCAAATTTATTTACCTAATATAGTTAATTAACATATGTTGTCATCATAATTTTATAGAGGTTCGGTATAAGTCATGGATGATTGTTCATAAATGTATCGAGATTCACCTCAAGGATTGCGGAGGATGGATTATTGCAACAAGGTTTAGGGTTCTATTAATTTCACAACATTTATTCCTAGAAATTTTACTAGAGGTGGTATTAGGTGTACATGCAGGAAGGTCAAAATAAAAGGTATTTGCATCTAGATTGTTACACATGTGCGGCGTTGCAGTGATTGCCCTACCACCCTCATCATCAAGTGTGATATGTATCTATCTATTCTGGATAATATGGTGAGATAAGGAATTCATTGTCTCTTAGTAATGAAAAACAAAATGAGAGTCACCATTTAGTATTTTGATCACTAGAAAACGTAACTGGTCTCAGAGGTTGGATACAGAGACTGTTTGCGTAAAGAGAAGGTATTACCACCCCAAATATGTCCTATATAAGGTAAGCTATATTGTTTTATTATTTGATAAAAATCTAATGCCTTATCATATTGGTCCGTCTAGGGTTCAAGAAAAGCCCTCCTTAGTAATGAGGTTCTTATCTTATGGGAGAAAAATCTAACCAGCCTAATGTCTATAAAAGAATTACCTTTTTAATATCGGGAATATGTTTTACATATAAATTCGTAATCTTAGATATTAAACGAAACAAAATATTTTTTTTTGAAATATTGGTCAAGTTCTCATGACTTTAATAAACTAGTTATTAAAGCCAAAATGCATGCAAAAATAATATTTGTTTCTTTGAAGTTTTCTTTGTTGTATATATATAAAAAAATCATTATGATTTTTTAGCTTTGAGAGAATTGGCTGTATGCATGAAACAAAAGAAATATTTTTTTTTAAGTTTTGATGAAAACCGAGTATTTTAATATCGCATTTGTGTTTTGACGGGATATAAAAAATGAACCGATATTAATTAAAATGGATAGAAAAATATACAAGAAAATCATTGATGTTTTTTTTAAATGTATTTTTCTTTGTAAATTTTTGAATGGGCTGGACCCAAAACAAAATTGGGCAGGGACTGACCTAAATAAAACATAAACTAACTTATATTGGGTGGGACTTAGGCTAGTCGTGTGGATTGGGCTAATCATCCAACCCGAATTGTTTACTATGCCATGCACAGCAACCATGATCCAACCTGGGCTGGTTACTGTGCCATGGAAGGTAACCAGCCGAATGTAATTGTTTAGATACTGTGCTCATGAACACTAGCCGGGTAATTTTCTTCTTGCTTGTAGAACGTGCACAATACACGTTCTGCATGCAAGAAGAAAATCCAAAAATAGAGATGAGGGGGAGAGAATTACCTAGTGGCGGTGCTATTGTCGTAGTGGACAGTGGTTGTGTTGTGGCAGCAAGAAGTGTTTCTAGCGATGGAGAGAAAGATGTTACAGTGTTTATCTTCTTTCTTATCTATGTTCTGTCCTTCTGTTCTTTGGCTCTTTGTCTTTACCGTTTTGTTCTTGCTGCGGAGGTTTTGGTGGTAGCTCACGGTGTTGGTGGAGATGGAAAACTAGGGAGAGCTGAGGGTGGCCAGTGGTCTCTTTTTCTCTGAGTTTTCACCGACCACTGTTTCTACTCTCTCTCGTATTCTTTCTTTTCTCTAATTTGTTTCAGTTTCTCCTCTGTTGCTGCTGGTGGCAGCTGTTGTTGGCGGCGCTGCTAGTGATAAGGCAAAATGATGGTGGCGCAGCTTGTAATGATGGAGGGAGAGAAAATGCGAAGAGATAGATGGCAAAAAAGGAAAAATTTTGGGGAGGAAGATTGGTTTTTTAGCTATCTTTAAACCCTCTCCTTTCCCTCCTGGAGCATGAATATCAAATCTATTTATAGGTGGTGGAAAAGGGATACTTTGTCTTTTCTGGTGCAAAATCTCAGCCCTTGGTTAGACCCCGAAAGCATCTCAACCATTGACTTAATATAACAATGATGAACTGTCAGTTTTATAGGAAAAATAGCTGGTTGAATTGGTCACATTGGGGCAATTCCCTCACCTCTGTAGCCTTGATCAACTCAAATAGCTTAACTAGCATGTATTCAGGTATCACAAGATCATTTGTGTGTACGTTTCATCTAATTTGGTGAATAGTGCCTTACGATTTAGTTCTTTAATTTGTAATTTATTTCTATCTACACCCCTGATTGGCTTCAAACTTTTAATTTTGTTGAATTTTATCCATGAAGAACTTCAATTTCAACCCTAGACTTTGGTGCATTTTTCCCTTTGATCCTTGATTTTGGATTTATGCAATTTAACTCTTAATTGATCCATAAACTTCTAATTTCTTCAATTTAACCATTGATTTGGTCAAATTCAGTTTGTGCATGTTTCAATTTGGTCCTTGATTTTGGATTTCTTCGATCAAGTTTCTAATTGACCATCAAACTTCAATATATATGTAATTAAGTCCCTGATTTGACCAAATCAACTTTAAAAAATTCTACTTTAACTTCAGAACTTTAATTTTTTCAATTAAAGCCTAAATTGACTTAAAAATCAATTTTTTTTCTAGTAATCAAACCCTATGTAAATTCAATTAAACCTCTAATACAATTTAATTAAGTCTATAAATATCTTATTTTGGATTTTTTTTTATCAAATTGAATTTTTCTTTATCAACAAAGCTCTTCATCTGTAAAAAAAATATATAGTCAAATTTTAATCTTTGAATTTTTGAGCGTCCTCAACCAACTTTTAGCCATTTTCTGGGCACTCTAACATCTTCTTCTTATTGTTATTATTTTTTTGGATTTTTTTGTTTCTTAGTTAGAATATTTTTTTTGATGTTTTGGAAGAGAAATGGTGAATATGGAGAATAACCCAAAAATGGGTTATGACATAGATGTTTGATACAACTAAAAGATTGATGTCTTCTCCCAAGTGCAAGAATGTTAAAGTAATAAATAACTTGGCAAGACCAGGGTTCAACCACAGAGAGGTTAATTGTACAAATTATAAACAACAACAATAATAACAATAATAGTAGCAAAGGAAGAAGAAGAAGAAGAAAAGGAAGAAGTTGATAAGAATTTTGATATGGAAGATTAACATAAGGATTAAACAATGACAATAACAAATATCAAGGTTAGAGGATCCACTAATGTTATGTCAAACAAGTATAGTATAAACTCTTATTATTCAATTGGATACCACACACAAAGGAGATTCCATTCAGATTACAAATTGTTAACATGATTACATTAGTTATTTTATTCGATTAATGCTAATACTTGTAAACTCGTCAGGTATTCATGATTATAACTTATATTACTAACAAATCAAGTTCCTTTCATAGCTCAGGTGTCGGTTATACCATATAGTATAGGCTATGAAAGTTCCAAGCATTTGATGTACCAAATGTTATACAACATAAATCTAGATTAGTCATTTAATAAGTAAAGTATTAAAAAGTGAACAAGATAACAAATACAAAACATATTAGTATCAAACATTAAAGTCCATATTAAGTTTACATTATACTTATTCTTATACCATTAGTGTAACCTTTTCACCTTAACATAATAAACTTAGCTAAACATAATGAAAAAAAGAAAAATAAATAAAGAAAACAAGATAAAAATTAACTAAGTAAAGGAAAGGAAATGAAAGGCATAAACTTGATATTAATGAAAGCAAAGCATAAGCAATACAAAAAAAATACAAAGAGAGAAAGCAAGAGCGTGATCTTGATCTGAAAACCAAGATGCTTAAATGCATGGCAAATGCCTTCTTTTATAGGCCAAAATTAGAAACTATTGATTTGATGGCTGGGTTACCAACTTTTAACTTAGTGACAATCCTTATCTTCTCTTGTCTGCCCAAAACATCATTGATAACGTCAAAATTAGAATCACTTGAAAAGAATAAAGTTGTAGAAAATTGTATCAGATTTCTTGTTAAAAAATTGAGATCATTTGGACTTCTAAAACTCCAGATATAGGCCAAAAACTAAACAATGCTCGGGCTGGAAGACAAATTTGGACTTCTTTGTTGTTGATATAATTTGAACTTGAAAATGACCTTTTTAAATCTTAAGCTCTATATGAAAGTTGTAGGCCTCTTTCTTAGCTTTCCATCTATATAAAGTAGACCTAAATCCAAGATCTACAGCTCTAGATATGACCTAATTACTAAACAATGTTCCGGTTTGGATTGCACTGACATTTCTTTTCTAAGTTTGGCCATCTCTTTGTCCATTCAATTTTAGTTTTTAAATTCATCAATCAATCATTTCATTTATGTGATAGATCTGTATTTAAAATGAACATTTTTTCACAAATTAAAGGTATCTTATATTATTAAATATGTTATTATAAAACATGTTTTAGTTGAGTTATTGATACTTCAAATATAAAATAATTTATTTATCTGCTCAATACCTCTTAAACAAGATATTAATAAACCTTTCTTTTATGCTCAATATATCAACACATAGTTATGGATCTTTACTTGGAAGAAAATAAAATTCTTGTTCTAATGTTTAAGGTTAACTTCTTTGGGTTGAGATTTTTTTAAAAAATATATATATACAAATAACTTAAAACACAATGCATCTTTAACTCATGTAACGAGCTTTCAACTAATGACTCCTAAACTAGTTGGTCTTAGGGCATTAGGTGTTGAGACACCCCTACAAGCTTAGTAACTTGGGTTGTAAATACTGATACGTAGATAGTGCAATGTTTAATTCCTTTAACCTTTTTTCCTCAACCCATGTAACAAGCATTGGGCTCATAGCTCCCAAGTTAGTTGACTTTAGGGTATTAAGTGTTAAAACACCCCTTCGAGCTTAATTACTTAGGTTAGGGAGGCTATAAAACCAAACTTATCTAAATTTTTATTATCATCATTTTTTTTTGCTTTTTTTTTTGTTTTCAAATTATATACTATCCTTTTCCCTTAGTTGTTACCTTTAACAAAAGAACATAAATAATATAATAATTCAACATGCAACCCACAATCATATGTTAAAGTGTGTGTGTGAAAAATAAGGTTTAAGAATATATGTTCAATGAGTATATGAACAAAATTAAGTGATAATAATGCGAGAGTTTATAAACCTTAATATTTCAAGAAGTATTATAATAGACATTATTAAGAATGGTTACTAAGTTGTGTCTCAAGAGTCACTTTAACAAAAAAGCTCTTCTACTCTACTATCCTAGTAACAATAATTTTGCACATGCTTTATAAAATAGAAAAGAAAGTTTGTTAAATTTTTTTTTAAAAGCTACTACCATCTCCCCCCAACAAAAATAAAACATTATCCTCAATGTTCTAAGTTAAAAAGATGGAGTACAGAAGACATCACCTAAAATAACAACACTAACAAACCTAAAACACACTTAAACAAATATAAGAAACAACAAAACACAATAATAAAAGCAAAAGACACAAAAATTCACAAATAAAGGCTCAAATCCAGTCTAAGCTTTTTACGGCTTTTCTTAGATGACTAATTTATGCGACTCGTAGAGGGATCAATTACAAGAATGAAATATTATAGTTGGTCAATCAATTGTTCAATAGTAACAGCAGAGATTATGATTTATCATGCAGAAGATATTAGAAATTCTTGTTCCACAACATGATCAAGAAAAGACAATGATTTATCATAATAACCATTAACATAACAGACCTATGAGTTTATGGTGAATGTGCAGTTGGGCCCGAGAGGAAATATGAAAGATCTCTTTCAATATGCCTAGACCACCTGGTAAGGCAATGAAGGTATCAATATGGTTAAACATTGTATTCATTCGAGCAGACATTGTGGAGGCCTATAGTTCCTCTTTAATTATTTTTTTGACAATGTTCCCTTGTGCTAAAGCTTTAGGGATAACCCCTACAACTTGACTACCTCCTAAAAATATAATTGTTGACACTCCTCCCATTAACTAGAGGCAACCTCCTCCATATACTAAATAAATCTTTCTCTCACCTAGTACCTAACCAAAATAATTTGTTGATTCTAAAAACTTCTTTTTTTTTCTAGGACTGGATCCATCGAAAACGCAAATGTTTCTTATGTGATGACTTGAGGAACTTGCCATTTCTACACTCTTCTATATATGTTAAATGTATGGGTTGAGTAGAAATAAAGAAAAGGAAGAGAGGATTTTATAGATGAGAAATTAAAAAGGTAATCATACCACCTATATATAGGCCAACTAAAATCTCTCTCTCTCTCTCTCTCTCTCTATTTATTTTTGAAAAAAACATGTGTATGTACAGGTAGTTGCGATTATGACTTACATCTTCCTTTGATTTTACATCCAAAAACGGCTTAAACACCCTCTATGGGTCAGGGATAGACTTCCCATTTAGTTTTCTTAAAAATCAGCAAACAACATCCTTTCTAGTCAGATTCCCAAGACTATATCAAGCATGTTCTTTATGAAAATAGGATCATAAATCATGAAATGCACAAAACACATCTCCACTAGGATGCATCTCAAAAGTTAATAGAAGATTATTTAAAGACTCCTTACTCAGGCCATCCTTAATGAATTTTATTTTATCTTCACGGTTTATAGATATCATTTGTAAAGAACGACATTATACATTACAAGTCCATTTAGCACATCAATGACAGACTTTCAGTTGTTTTGCATAATGTTTCTTGACAAAAGTGCTTTTACATATTCCAAGCATGTGTTAAATAAAAGAATTAGAGGACTCACTTGATAATTAGACCTTTGCTTCAATCAACCAACAAATATCTTCAGGAATTCCATGATTCATTAACAACTTAATCTTGCACATCTAGAATAGTAAATTTTTGTAATCACATTCTAAGGCAGAGTAGGAAAATATTTTTTTAATTTTTCAAGATTAATGTCCATTATCAAATGAAAATTAGAAGAGAGATTCAAAGAATTGCATAAATATATACACAGATAACAATTATTATAAAAAATTGAAAGAACCGACTTAAGTCACAGAATATTGTTGTCCGTATTTTGACCAGAGTGAGAGAAACTAGCAAAAATCACTTAAAAAGAAACATAAAAACAATGTGAGAAAAAAAAATCAATCTTTATATATAAAATCACCCAATTCAATAGAGTCATTTTCAACTGAAAAATTATCAAAGTAAACTTTCAAACGATATCTATTCACCCTAACAACATTACCATTCTTTGGATTCTCAATATCACAGGCCCCATATGGATACACATGTTTTATAATAAAAGGATCGCTCCATCTTTATCTTAGTTTTCTAGAAAATAAATGCAATCAAGAATCATAAAGCAAGACTTTTTAACCAACATTGAATATTTTTCTCAAAATATTCTTGTAATGAAATTCTTTAATTCTTGCTTTATAAATTTTAAAATTTTCATATGCATCATTTCTTTTTTTCTCAAGCTCATTTATTTGTAATTTTTGCAGTTGACTAACATCATCAATATTTGAATTGAAAGTTTTAATAGCCCAATAAGCTTTATGTTCAAGTTCCACGAGCAAGTGAGAAGGTTTTTCATAAACTATTCTATAAGGTGACATACCTAATGATGTTTTATAAGCAGTTTGATAAGCTCAAAGTGCATCATTAAGTCTTAAAGACCAATCTTTCCTATTAGGGTTCACTGTTTTCTCCAAAATATACTTGATCTCCCTATTAGCAAGCTCTGTTTGTCCACTTGTTTGAGGGTGATAAAGGGTGGCAACTTTATGTGTGATTCTATATTTTTTTCATTAAAGATTCAAATGGCTTATTGCAAAAATGTGTTTCACCATCATTTATCATGGCTCGAAGGATTCCAAATCGACTTAAAATATTTTCTTTTAAAAATTTTACCACTGTTTTATGATCATTGGAATTGCCTTTATCCATTTTGAAACATAATCTACTGCGACTAATATGTACAAGAAACCAAATGATGGAGGAAATGGACCCATGAAATCTATACCCTAATAGTCAAAGATCTCAATAATAAGAATAGGATTTAAAGGCATCATGTGATGTTTTGAAATAAATCCTAACTTTTAAAAAATTTCACAAGACTTGCAGAATGCATATGAGTCCTTGAATATGGTAGGCCAAAAAAATCCACTTTGTAAGATTTTTACAGTTGTTTTTCTTGATGAGAAATGACCCCTACATACTTTAAAATGATAAAATTTAATGACACTACTTACCTCATTGTTGGGAATGCATCTTTTAAATATCTTATCAGGACAATATTTGAATAAATATGGGTTATCCCAATAAAATTTCTTCACTTGGCTCAAGAACTTTTTTTTTTATCTTGGGTACCAATGAGCTGGCAATTATCCTAAAATAAGAAAATTGACAATATTAGCAAAACAAGGCATTGTAGAGATATAAAGTAAAGATTTATCTAGAAAGTAGTCATTGATTGGTGTGATGTCAGTTTTTAAATCTATTGTCAATCTTGATAAATGATCTATGATAACATCTTCTATACTTTTCTTATCTTTGATTATGATATCAAATTCTTGAAGTAACAAAATCCACCACACCGATCTAGCCTTAGAATCTTTCTTAGAAAGAAGATATTTCAATGTTATATGATCACTAAAAACAATAACAGGTGAGTTACTAAGATAAGATCTGAATTTTTCACATGCAAATACTACTGTAAGTAATTCTTTTTCAGTGGTGGTGTAATTCATTTAAGCACTATTTAAAGTTTTACTTGCATAGTAAATCACATAAGGTTTCTTATCTTTTCTTTGTCCCAAAACAACACCTACAGTATAATCACTAGCGTCACACATTATTTCAAAAGGTAATGATCAATCAGGAGATTAAATGACAGAAACACAAGTAAGTAATTTTTTAATTTTAACAGAAGCTTCTTCACAATGTTCAATTCATTCAAAAATATTATTCTTTGTTAGAAGGTTACTTAAAGATTTAGATATTACACTAAAATCTTTGATGAACCTTATATAAAAACCAGCATGTCTTAAGAATGATTTAACATCTTTAATAGATTTCGGTGTTGACAAATTAGCAATTAACTCGATTTTAGATTTGTCAACCTCAATTCCTTTTGATGAAACAATGTAACCAAGTACAATGTCATTTGTCACCATAAAATGATATTTTTCTCAATTCAGTACAAGATTCTTCTCTTCATACCTGCTCAAAACCTTTTCTAAGTTAGTTAAACAATCATCAAATGAATCACTAAAAATAGAAAAATCATCCATAAAAATCTCAAGAAAATATTCAAGCATATCACTAAATATATTGAGCATGCATTTTTGAAATGTAGTTGGTGCATTACATAATCCAAAAGGCATCCTTTGATATGCAAAAGTATCAAATAGACATGTGAAAGAAGTCTTCTCTTGATCTTTTAGTGTAATTTCAATTTAATTGTAACCTGAATAGTCATCTATAAAACAATAAAATTCATGACCTGCAACTTTTTCTAGGATTTGATCCATGAAAGGTAAAGAAAAATGATATTTTCTAGTTATTGAATTAAGTTTTCTATGGTCAATGTACATGCGCCAACCAGTAATAATCCTAGTGGGAATTAACTCATTGTTCTCATTTGTTATCAAACTGACTCTAGACTTCTTAAGTACAACTTAGGTAGGACTTCTAGACTTCTTAAGTACAACTTAGGTAGGACTTACCTATTTGCTATCAGAAATAAGATAAATGATTCCATTATCTAGAAGCTTAATGACTTTATTTTTCACTACTTATTTCATAATAGGATTGAGCCTTCGTTGCATTTCCCTACAAGGTTTAGCATTTTCCTCCAAATAAATTTTGTGTGTACAAATCAAAAGACTAATTCATTTTATGTTAGCTATAATCCATCCTAATGTATTTTTATGCATTTTCAAAGTTTGTAATAACCTACCTTCTTGACGTGCATTAAGTTTGGAAGATATTATTACTAAAAAAATTTTATTTTTTCCTAAAAATGAGTATTTGAGATTGAATGGCAACAACTTCAAATCAGGTTTGAGTGGTTGCATACTTAAAGGTATGGATTTAATTAATCGTGATGGCAAATCCTCAATTTGTGGTCTTCAATTACTTGCCTTTGATTCTTTCTAAAAATAAATCATTTGCAAATCATCAGATTCATCAATCTCAATTTTACTAGAAGTGGTTTGAAATTGATCATGAATTATTTTCAGTAAAATCCACTTCTTGTAAATCATTATCATCTCTAGGTTGCTTGCAAATGTTGAAAATATTCATGGAGACATTCCTTAAAACAAGACAAGGTTGGACAATTATTGGTTGAGTGTTCATTTATTTCACATATTTGACACATAATGTTTTTAACAAATTTTAATTGACTATTCTTTTTCAATTCTAGTGCCTCAACTTTTCTAGCTAAAGATGCAAACTAGGCTTGAAGGTCATGATCTTCCCTAAGGTTGTACATACCTCCACTAGATATATACGGTTAAGTTTTACTTCGTGCCTCATACATGCTTGTAGTGTTCTAATTTTGAGCATTTTCAGCAAGTCTAAGTACTCCATTGCTTCATCAGGGTCTTTATCTTTAAAAGTTTCATTGAACATCAATTCAACCATTTGTCTATCTCTAAATGTTAACCCTTTATAAAAATATGAAATGAATCTCCATGTTTCAAAACCATGATGAGGGTAAGTATTAAGTAAGTCTTGATACCTATCCCAACATTGGTAAAATGTTTCTCCTAGTTTTTGAGTGAAAATCATGATTTGTCTTTTGAAAGAGTTTGTTCTGTGAGATGAGAAAAACTTCTTTAAAAACTACTGTTGCATTTCATCCCAAGCACGAATGAATCCTGGTCTCAAATTTTATAGCCATGTTTTAGCTTAATCTTTTAATAAAAAAAGAAAAAAGCTTTAATATGATGGTGTTAATGCTACAATTTGAGTCATTATATGTGTTGCAAACCTCCTTAAATTCTCTTAAATGCAAGTTGAATAATGTCTAGCTTAAAATTAAAATGAGATGCATCTAGTGAAAAACTATGTAACAAGTGTTGGGCCAATAGCTCCCAAGTCAGTTGACTTTTGAGTATTAGGTGTTAAAACACCCCTTCGGGCTTAATTGCATAGGTTAGGAAGGCTACAAAACCAAACTTATCTACACTTTTATTATTATCATTTTTTTTTGCTTTTTGTTTTTCAAATTATATACTATCCATTTCTCCTAGTAGTTACCTTTAACAAAAAAACATAAATAATGTAATAATCCAATATGCAACCCACAATCATATGTTAATATGTGTGTGTGAAAAGGAAGGTTTAAGAATTCATGTTAAATAAGTATATGAGCAGAATTAAGTGATAATAATACGAGAGTTTGTAAACCTAAATATTTCAAGAAGTATTATAATAGACCTTGCTAAGAATTGTTACTAAGATGTGTCTCAAGAGTTACCCTAACAAAAGAGCTCATTTATTCTACTATCCTAGTAACAACAATTTTGCACATGCTTTATGAAATAGAAAATACAATTAGTTTTTTTTTTGTCAACTACTAACCTCTCCCCCAACTAAAACGAGACATTATCCTCAATGTTCTAAAGTAGAAAGATAGAGTACAGAAAACATCACCTGAAATAACAAACACTAACAAACCTAAAACACATTTAAACAAAAATAAAAAATAACAAAACATAATAATAAAACAACAAGACATAAAAATTCACAAATAAAGACTCAAATTCAATTTAAGCTTTTTACGGCTTTCCTTGGATGACCAATTTATGCAACTCATAAAGGGATTAATTACATGAATGAAAGATTGTAATTGGTCAATCAGTCGTTCAACAATAGCAACAGAGATTATGATTTGTCGTACAGAAGATGTTAGAAATTTTTGTTCCATAGCATGATTAAGAAAAGACAACAACTTATCATAATAACCATGAACATTTAACATACCTATGAGTTTATGGTGAATATATAGTTGGGCCTAAGAGGAAATATGAAAGATCTCTTCCAATATGCCTAAACCACTTGGTAAGGTAATGAAGGCATCAACATGGTTAAACATTGCATTCATTCGAGCAGACATTGTAGAGACTTGTAGTTCCTCTCCAATTGTTTTTTCAATGATGTCCCTTGTGCTAAAACTTTAGGGATGACCTCCAATACTTGACTACCTCCTAAAAATACAGCTATTAACACATCTCTCATTAACCCAAGACTGCCTCTCTCATACATAAATGAATCTCTTTTTTAGCTAGCACCTGACCAAGATGATTTATTGATTCTAAAAACCCCTTTTCTTTTCCAAGACTAAATCCACCAAAAACACAAATATTTCTTATGTGATGACTTGAGGAACTTGTCATTTCTACACACTTCTATATTTGTTGAATGTATGAGTTGAGTAGAAATGAAAGTAAGAAAGAGAGGATTTTATAGATGAAAAATTAAAAAGATAATTATACCACCTATATGTAAGCTAGCTAGAGTCTCTCACACACACTCTCTCTTTTTATTTATTAGTTATTTATTTTCTTAAAAACTAGCAAACAGGGTCTTTTTTTAGTTAGATTCCCGAGACTATGTCAAACATATTCTTTATGAAAATAGGTTCATAAGTCATGAATTACATGATTATCTCGACTATGATGAGACTTAAGAGTCAATAGAAGATTATTTAAAGACTTTTTGTGTTTTGAAATAAATCCCACCTTTTAACAATTTTCACAAGTTTTGTGGAATGCATATGATTTTCTGAGTATGGTGGGCCAGTAAAATCCACTTTGTATAATTTCTACAGTCTTTTTTTTACGAGAAATCATCCCAACGTGCCTTAGAGTGATAAGTTTTAATGACATTACTTACCTCAGTATCAAGAATACATCTTTAAAATATTTGATTAGGGCAATAATTGAATAAGTAAGGGTCATCCCAATAAAATTTTTGCGTTGCTAAAAAATTTTCTTTTATCGTTGGTACTCCAATAAGTTAGCAAAAATCCTGAAGCAAGAAAATTGATATTTTTAGCAAACCAAGGTATTGAACTAAAAAAAAGTAAAGATTCATCAGGAAAGTATTCATCGATTGATGTGATGTCAGGTGTCGAATTTGTTGTCACTTTTGATAAAAGATCTGTATCAATATTTTAAGTGTCTTTTTCATCCTCAACTTCTTCCTGATTTGTCATAACATGAGCAAATGGAAGTACTGACGGGGAATTAGTCTTTTTTTTTTTTGCAATGTTCAGATGAACCCTTTCCTTACCCTTAGAGATTGACTCATCAACCTTCTCACAAGGTTCAAGAATTGGTTTTTGAATAACCTTACCACTATGAAGAGTGATGACTAATTTAACTTGATTCATGTATTGACTTCCAGAACTACTTGCATTTGCATTGTATTGCTCTTTGAAATTTTGTTATGGTTGAGATGGAAACTTACCTTTCTCTTAAAAATTAAGAGCAGATGTGAATTTTACAAGATTATCTTTAAAATCTGTTATACTTTGAACAAGTTGAGTGTTGATTGTCTCTGGCTTTACAATGAATGCATATAAAGTGTCCTCAACATTTCTTCTAAGAGGTGAAGCATAAGAAGGTGCATATCTATGAGAATTTTGGAAATTATGGTGTGCTTGAAATTGTGGTAGTGAAGTTTATGCATTGTCACTCTTCTAACTAAAATTTTGGTGATTTATCCAACCAGGGTCGTATGTTTGTGAGTATGGGTTATGATTGGGCCTTTGGAAATTGTTTAAAGCATGGGCTTGTTTATGAAGACATTCCTTAAAAGAAGACAAGGTTGGACAATTATTGGTTGAGTGTTTATTTCTTTCACAGATTTGACACGCAATGTCTTGAATAGATTTTAATTGACCATCTTTTTTAATTCTAATGCCTTGACTTTTCTAGCTAAAGATGCAAACTTGACTTGAAAGTCATGATCTCCCCTAAGGGTGTACATACCTCCACTAGATGTATGAGGTTGAGTTTTACTCAGTGCCTCATATGTGCTTGTAGTGTCCCAATTTTGAGCATTTTTAGCTAACAAGTCTAAGTACTTCATTGCTTCACCAGGGTCTTTATCTTTAAAAGTTTTATTGCGCATCAATTCAACCATTTGCCTATCTCTAGGTGTTAACCCTTCATAAAAATATGAAACCAATCTTCATATTTCAAAACCATGATGAAGGCAAGTATTAAGCAAGTCTCAATAGTTATCCCAACATTGGTAAAATGTTTCTCCTGGTTTTTGAGTGAAAGTGATGATTTATCTTTTGAAAGAGTTTCTTCTATAAAATGGAAAAAACTTTTTAAAAAACTGTTGTTGCATTTTATCCCAAGCACGAATGGATCCAGGTCTTAAATTTTATAGTCATGTTTTAGCTTTATCTTTTAATGAAAAAGGAAAAAGTTTTAATATGATGGTGTTCTTGTTACAATTTAAGTCATTGTAAGTGTTACAAACCTCCTCAAATTTCTTTAAATGTAAGTATGGATTTTCTAAATCTAAGCCATGAAAAGAAGGTAAAAGTTGAATAATGTCTAGCTTAAAGTTAAAATGAGATGCATCAAGAGGAAAAACTATGCATGATGATGCACTTATTCTTGTGGGATTCATGTGGTCTCTAAGTGTTCTAACATGGTTATTCTTATTATGAAATGATTGATTATTTTCTTCAGCCATATTTTCTGAAAATGATGAGGATACCCTACATAGTCTACCACTTAATGTATGTATGTGACCACACTCTCATGCACGTGTAGGAATAGAAAATAGACTTAAATCTGATATCTACAACTCTAAGTATGATCCAATTATTGAATAGTGTATATTGATTAAAGAGCTAATCCATGACTTCCTTTCTCAAATATAGGTAAAATCTGAAGTCTGATATACTTAAAGAGGTTTTACCCAAGTCTTTTGATTGATTGAATTCTATACACATTACAAAAGTTTAAAAGTAGGCTTAGGCCCATGTAGATGGTTCATAAAAAGTGTGAATACAAACCCTCTACTCAATCATGCTTCAGGTAGTGGGTTTGTAAACATGTTATAAATAGAATGCTTAAAAATTTTAAAGGTGCCAATGGATAGAATCTACCAAATGATGATGGATGCAAAGTACAAAAAGAGTAACGAGAAGTTTTGTGAACACCATAATATAGAAGGTTATATAATTAGTCAATGTGGAGGCTTTCACAAAAAAGTGATACAAATGATAAGTCATAAATTGCTATGAATCGAAAGATCAGCAAGTGAGGAGGTGTCTATAATGGAAGCACCAAATAAAAAGGTATGTCAAGTACAATTCGTTACAGGGAAGCCATATAAATTGGTCTTATCCAAACCAATAATGGCATATGAAGGGAGTTACAATGCTTTACGTCATGACCATGGGTGTTCCTTTAAAAGCACTCAACAGCCGCCTATTTTTCAAGCAGAAATTAGAGGATTAACCTATAACGGTAGATGTTTTACTGTAGAAGAACTAGAAAAACAAAGAAAAGCTAAGGGTAAAGAAGGGACTGATGTGACCAAGGAAATAAACAAGCCTATTATAAAAGAGGAAACCAATGAATTCTTAAAGATGATGAAACATAGTGAATATAGTGTTGTTGAACAACTCAAGAAAACTCCAGCAAGAATATCACTCCTGTTTTTTATTCTAAGCTCTGACCCATATAAGAAAGCTTTATAAAAGGTATTGAATGATGCATACGTTCCTCAGGACATTAATTAAGAAGCCATGGAATATGTGGTAGGAATAATCCAAGCCTTGAATTATGTATACTTTACTGAAGATGAATTGGGTCCTAATGGTACTGGGCATAACAAGCCATTATACATTACGGCGTGTTATAAAGATATTATAATCAAAAAGGTACTCGTCAATAACAGTTCTGCACTGAACATCCTCCTAAGGCATATGTTAAAAGAAATGCCTATCAATGAGTCACATATGAAACCTAGCATATTGATAGCGAGAGCATATGATGGTTCGTCAAAACAAATAGTTAGGATCTTAGAAGTGGAGTAATATGTAGGGCCACAGATGTTTGTGATAACATTACAAGTCATGGACATTCATCCATCTTATAGCGTATTATTAAAGAGGTCGTGGATTAATACAGCTGGAGTAGTGGCTTCTTCATTACACCAGTGTTTGAAGTATATCATGAATGGAATACTGATAACTGTTAAAGCTAAAAGGATATTTTCCATGATAAAAAAATGTAGTCATACCCTTCATTAAAGTGAAAGATTATAGACATGGGAATATTTATGCATTTGAAATTATGAATATGGAATGGGTTCCCGAAGGTGCTATGTTGAGAAAGCCTAAAATCCCTAAAGCGGTAAAAGTAGTTGTTGAATGCTTTTTGAAGAATGGGACTCTTTTCCAATATAATCCTAAGACTAGGCTGATTGAGCTAAAGAGTGTGGATCAAATATTTGGGCTTGGATATAAACCCAAGAAAGATGACTATAAATGGGTTACCCAGACTAGAAAGGAGGCAATAATGGCAAAGATTAAAGGAAAAAAGCCAGAAAAAGAGGAACTTTTCATCCCACCTCTCTAAGTATCTTTCCCAATGACTATAAAAGTGATTAGATCTGGCATAGTAGATCTCCACATCAGTATCCTAGAGAGTCAAGAAGAAAAACAGATAGAGGAAGTGGATCTAGAAGTGAAGGATGAAGTTTTACCACAAGTTTCCATTCACACCATTGATGAACCCCCAGCAAGATTTTTCATGCAAAGATTGGTTGAAGGAGAGGTGTACCAAAATTGGATGATGAAGATTGCTCTTATTGTGTTTAAAAAGTAATTGCTCTTATTTTGCTTTGTTTTGACTTGTACTAATCTTGTTAGTAGTTTAGCTCATGATACCATAAGATTTTCTATGTTAATTAAGCATTTTTGTTTTAATGAGATCAAGCATTTTCTTGTGCCCAATGTGTGCTTTCATTCTTTTATCCTTTCACGAATCACCCTTACATGAGCACACCTTGCACTTTTAGGAATCTTGAAAGTTCCACATAAAACCACTACACTAAGAATAATTGGCCAAACTTTGATAATATGGTTGCAATGGGCGATGAAGAATAGGAGGAAGGAGATATAAAGGAATTTACTAGGTTGGTAGAAAACTCTAAGAAGTTCTAGAAACCTGCTAGTGAGAAACTAGAAGTCATTAACTAGGGAAATGAGTAAGAAAAGAAAGAACTAAAGATTGACACCCTTGTTACAATTAAAAAAAGAGATAGACTGGTCTCTTTTTTATAAGAATATACAACTGTTTTTGCTTGGACTTATGCAAATATACCTATTCTAAATACTGACATGGTAGTACATAAAACTTCCTTAATGGAAGGAAGCAAACCAGTTAAGCACAAAACCAGGTGAATGCACCCGAACATATTGCTTAAAGTAAAGGTTGAGATTTAAAAATAGTGGGATACAAGATTTTTAAATGTGGTCCAATATCCTCAATGGGTAGCTAATGTGGTTATAGTCCTAAAAAAAGATGGCAAGATCCAAGTGTGTGTGGACTATAGAGATTTGATTAAGGTGAGCCCAAAAGATGATTTTTCTTTACCTCATATAGACATTTTAGTTGATAATGCTGCAAGAAATGCTACGTATTCTTTTATGGATGGATTCTCTAGTTACAACCAGATAAGAATGGTGAAAAAAGACAAAGAGAAGACTACCTTTATCACACCTTAGGGGATATTTTGCTATAAAGTGATGTCATTCAGGCTAAAGAATGTTGGAGCCACATATCAAATGGTAATGGTTACCCTATTCCATGATATGATGCATCAAGAAGTGGAGGTTTATGTTAATGACATACTTGTAAAATCATAGAAGGAAGGTGATCATATGAAAGTATTAAGGAGACTATTTGAAAGGTTAAAAAATACCAATTAAAGTTGAACCCTGTAAAATGCTCATTTCAGGTAAAAACAAGAAAATTGTTAGGCTTCATAGTAAGTGTTCGAGGAATAGAAGTTGATATTGATAAAGCCGAAGCTATTTAGAAGATGTCTACACCTAAGACAACAAAGGAAGTAAAAAGTTAACCATGACCTGTGAGCTAATTTTTCACTTTCTCAAGAAAAAAAAATCCTAAAGTATGGGATAATGACTATCAAGAAGCTTTTGATAAAATAAAAAGGTACTTGCAAAATTCACTACTGCTAGTACCTTGAACATTAGGGAAGCCTTTGATCTTGTATTTGATAGTAATAGAGATAGCTATAAGTTATGTGCTAGGACAACATGATGAGTCAGGAAGGAAAGAGCAAGTTATTTACTACTTGAGTAAAAAATTCAATGACTGTGAGTCAAGATACACAACAATTGAAAGGTTGTGTTGTGCCTTGGTTTGAAGTGCGAAAAGACTCAGGCAATATATGTTGTACTACACAACCTGGTTGATTTTAAAATTAGATCCGCTCAAGTATATTTGTGAAAGATATTACATGTCAAGTAGAATAGCAAGATGAGAAATATTGTTGGTAGAATATGACAGTGTCTTTATAACAAGAAAAGCTGTAAAAGGAAGCGTAATTGCTGATCATCTTACTGATCATGTCATGGAAAACTATAAGCCTCTAAACTTCAACCTTCCAGATGAAGATGTGTTAGTAATCGAGAATAGAAGCTATGGAAGTGATATATGGACTCTTTACTTTAATGGTGCAGTAAATGTATCAGGAAATAGGGTAGTAGCGGTAGTAATTTCCCTAGAAAAAAGCAATATCCTATTTCAGCAAGGTTATTGTTTGGATATACCAATAATACAACTAAGTATAAAGCTTGTATCATTGGCCTGGAAGCTACTTTAGAACTTAAAACCAAGAAGCTTGAGGTCTTCGAGGATTCCTTACTAATCATTTGCCAAGTCAAAAGTGAGTGGTAAACCATGGATGAGAAATTAAAGTTGTATCAAAATTATATCTTGAGGTTAACCAATGAATTTAAAGAGATCAAATTCACCCATATAAAGAAAGATAAGAATTAGTTTGCTAATGCCTTGCCAACCTTAGCTTCAATGACACAAGTCAATACTAGAAGTAAGATCCAACCAATAGATATTGAATTCAGAAGCTTCCAAAGCCATTGTTGCTTAATTGAAGAATCTCCAAATGGGAAACCATGGTATAATGACATCAAGAAGTTTCTCCAACATCAAGAATACCCTTAAGGGATTCCCAAGACAAATGAAAAGACTTTGAGGAGAATGAACATGAATTTTTACTTAGATGGAGAAATTTTATATAAAAGGTTATTTGATGGGACTCTACTTAGGTGTCTGAATGAAAATGAGATTGAACAAACATTAAAAGAAGTCCATAAGGGTATCTATGTTACACATGTTAATAGGCATGCAATGGTAAAGCAAAATATAAAAGTTGGGATATTTCTAGTTGACCATGGAGAGAGATTGTATAGACTATGTGAGAAAATGTCATAAGTGTCAGATATATGGCAATAAGATAAATGCGCCTCCAACACCTATGTTCAATATGATCTCACCTTGGCCTTTTGATATGTGGGATTTATAGGACCAATCAATCCTAAAGCGAGGAATAGGTATAGATTCATTTTGGTAGCCATTGACTACTTCACCAAATAGGTAGAAACCAATTCTTATGCCATATAATGCAAAAAATAGTCAAGAGATTCATTGAAAAAGATTTGATCTGTCGTTATAGTTTATTGGCAAAATTGGTAACTGATAATGCTCAAAATTTCAATGGAAAGCTGATTGATGAACTTGCACCAAATGGAAGATTAAACACCTTAATTCTTCCCCTTAGAGACTGAAGATGAATGGGGAAGTTGAAGCAATTAATAAGAATCTCAAGAAGATCATCCAAAAAATGGTGGTAACCTATAAGGATTAGCATGAGATGCTCTCATATGCACTTCATGTGTACCACACCATAGTTAAAACTTCTACAAATGCAACCCTATATTCTTTAGTATATGGAATAGAGACGGTTATGCCCCTAAAAATAGAAATCCCATCACTACGGATCCTGAAGGATACAGAACTAGACAAATCAGAATGGGTGAGGTTAAGATTTGAGCAATTAAACTTGATTGATGAAAGAAGAATAGCAGTTATTTGCCATCACCAATTATACCAAAGTAAGATAGCAAAGGCTTACAATAAGAAGGTCAAACCAAGAATGTTTAAAGAGGGGGATTTAGTGTTAAAAAAGATCTCACTAGCATCACGAGAAGATCAAAGTAAATGGGCACCAAACTACGAAGGGTTATATGTGGTGAAAAAGGCTTTTTCTAGAGAGGCTTTAGTTTTCACTAATATAAATGGAAAGGATCTACCTGGACCTGTAAACTCAGATGTTGTAATGAAGTACTATGCCAAATGTATTAACCTTTCAATAAAATTAAAGTTTAGCCACAATTTCTTTAGTATGTTTCCTCTAAAAACTATGCATGATCTCATGTTTTCATTAGGATTTTTGAAAAATCAAAGTCAATAAAAGAATCAAATTGGTATTTGTTTGAACAAACAAGTTCTAAAAGTTAAAGTGATATCCTAACACCTAAAAAACCTAAAAAACAAACCAGTTGCTATGAAATGACTTCAAAGTTAAGTTTTGGCTGCATGAATAATGAGAAACCATTTTGTATATTTGCATTAAAGAAAGTAAAGCTTGTTGGTTCTAAATGCATGCATTTGAAATGAAGAAAGGTCATCATTGATCATCTTTTTATAAATTTTAGAAATCTCTTGTTGTCCCTTTTTTAGCCTAATACATGTTTCTTCAAAGATAACTTTGGCTAGGATCGCACCCCACGCTAGAGGGCATATGCAAAAATCCTTAATATCTAAAATTTTCCAAACAACCATGAAGGGTATAAAAAATCTTAATGATAAAAGTGCTCAAACAACACAAGGAGGGGCATGAAATAAAATTCTCAATGATCAAAGATGGGGGCATGAAAGAGTTCCAAAAAGATTTGCGTATTGTTAGTACTTAAAAGTGTATTTTTATTAAGGTTTTATGCCATAATATTTGCACTTAAAGTATCAATAACTCCTTAACTAAAGCATATTTTATAATAATATATCTAATAATATAAGATAACTTTAATTTGTGATAAATATTCATTTTAAATGTAGTCCTATCACATAAATGAAATAATTGATTGATGAATTTAAGAATTGAAATTAAAAGGACAAAGAGCTGGTTGAACTTCGAAAAGAGATGCTGATGCAATCCAAATCAGAATACTGTTTAGTAATTGGGTTATATCTGGAGTTGTAGATATCAGATTTAAGTCTAATTTATACAGATGGAAAGGTAAGAGATAGGCCTACAACTTTCATATGAAGCCCAAAATTTAAAAAGGTCATTTTCAAGTCCAAATTATAGCAACAACAAAGAAGTCTGAATCTGTCCTCCAACCCAAGCACATTTCAAAATTTAGCCCATATCTAGAGTTCTAAAAGTCTAAATGACCTGAAGTTTTTACACAAGAAAGATGAGACAATTTCTCATAACTTTCATGTTTTTAAATGGTTCAAATTTTGACGTTATCAATGACGTGTTAGGAAGACAATAGAAGATAAGAATTGTCACCAAGTCAAGCGTTGGTTTTCAAATTTTAACGTTATCAATGACGTTATCACATTTCTAATTTTGGCCTATAAATGGAGGTATTTTCCATGTATTTAGGCATCTTGGTTTTCAGATGAAGATCGTGCTCTTACTTTCTCTCTTTGTATTCTTTATAATGTTTATGCTTTGCTTTCATTAATATCAAGTTTATACCTTTCATTTAGTTAGTTAACTTTTATCTTATTTTTGTTCTTATTTTGTTTATTTATTTTTCTTTCTTTTATTATGTTTAGTTAAGTTTATTATGTTAAAGTGAAAAGGTTACACTAATGGTGTAATAATAAGTATAATGTAAACTTAATATGGATTTTAATATTCGATACTAACATGTTTTATATTTGTTATCTTGTTCACTCTTTAATAGTTTGCTTGTTAAATGACTAATCTAGATTTATGTTGTATAATACTTGATACAACAATATCTTGTTCATTTTAATAATTTATATGTTGTATGATATAACCGACACCTGAGCTATGAGAGGAACTTGATTTGTTGTTAACATAAGTTATAATCATAAATACCTAACGAGATTTACAAGTATTAGCATTAATCGAATAAGATAACTAATATGATCATGTTAACAATTTATAATCTGATTGGAACCTTCTTTGTGTTTGATTTTCAATTGAATAATAAGAGTTTATACTACACTTGTTTGACATACCATTGGTGGAACCTCTAACCTTGACATTTGTTGTTCTTATTATTTCATCCTTACATTAATATTTCATCCCAAAGTTCTTATCATCATCTTCTTCTTCTCTTTTTTTTTTCTTTACTACTACTACTACTTCTACTATTATTATTGTTTTTATTATTATTGTTGTTGTTGTTGTTGTTGTTATTGTTGTTATATTATTGTTATTTATAATTTGTACAATTAACCTCCCTGTGGTTCGACCTAATCTTGCTGGGTTATTTATTACGTCAACACTCCTACACTTGAAAGAAGACATCAATCTTTTAGTCGTGTCAAGTGTGCCATAAAAGTCACTAATATAATCATGCTCAAAACCAAAGAAGAAAAAGTTCAACATTGGTGGGGCACTATGGGCCATTTTGCCAATTAATTCCAAGGTTTAGAAATTCATGGAAAAAAAATTGGGATATAAGCACTAGTGATCCTTAATCTTAAAGTCCTTTAAACACCTTTTAAGCCAATAGATATCCTTTTCTTCATATCCAATAGCCAAAAGCCAGCATTACGTGCTTAATCAAGCCCTTTCTAATCAAAGGCAAGCAATCTAGATCGATAAACAGTGTTTTCTTAAATAAAACAAGTCATTATTTATGCAATCAAAATGAATGCTTTGAAAATTAGTTCTTTAAAACCTTCATATTAGACCTTAAATCCTTTTTAACCAATCAAACATTACTTCATATTTTCACCAAAAACAACATTTATGCAAACCCATCCAGGAGAATTGCTTGAATTGTTTAGAACAAGTTTGTTTTAAATAAACATCGAAATGATTTTTTTAGAATAACTTTGAAATTCCAAAAGTTCACTGTAAAACAACTCCTTGTAAATAACCAAATCTTTTTTCACATAACCTTGTCCCTAAAGAAAACCCCAAACAAACACCTTCAGGCATGATCAAATGAGGGACAATCCAGCATAACACATAAGGTTGGCTCCATGATTCCTTTTCTAAGAAAACAAGAGATATGGTGATCCTTTAAAAAAAGTTCTATAGGTAAAAAGGTATACTCATGTCATATCTCGGAAGTTAAAATCATGAGATGTTGCTCGATTAAGCCAGAGTAGAAAAGCCACCAAAGCTTACTATAAAGACTCAAATTTTCAAGGTGGGAAATCAGTGAAGAAAGGGGACCTGTATTTCACAAATAAGTATACATGCATCTTGATCATAATGCATTATTGTCACCTTTAGCATATTAGTGTCTCATTATCATAACACATTACCTCTTATATAGTGTGTTTTTTCTAACCCTATCCTTTTTCAAGTGGGCCCTTGATCCCTCAGTTCTCGATATTGCGTTTCATAGCCTTATCCCCTTTTCAAATGCGCCTTTGACACGTCGGTTGGTCACTATTCATTATCTTCTTCATTTTTTTGAAAAAACTGGTTAAGTTGCTTACTTTGTAGGTGCATTTAATGTACCTAACATCTACCAAATCTGTTAAATCTTACATGAAATTGATCACCAGACATCCCTCTATGTTCGTGTATGGTCGTTGCAAGCTCACTGGTAAAAAAATAGTTGTGGCACCACTCTAAAGAGGCCACCTCAGGTAGCCTGCAGCTGTAGATTAACAATGTACCATGCCTACTTTGAGCCAACGGTTTGGATCCTTCCCAACCGAATTAAGGATTGAACATTGTTCCCCTATAAAGATAAGATTACTCTCTTCCACCCCTATAAATAGAAGCAGATTCACATTCGGGAAGGAGGAAAAAATCAAACCCGAAGGTGGCCGAAAACCAACCTTCCCTGCTAAATTTTCATGCAAACAGCCCTTTTTCTTCTTTCTCTCTCAACCATGGCTTTCAGCCACTGCCACCATCATCACCTATCTTTTTGCCATCATCTTCACCTCAAGTGGTGTTCGCACCATTTCTCTCTCTCTCTCCTCTGTAAAAATCTTATTTGTTGCCACCGTGACCCCAGCAGCTGCGGCAACAGCAGAAGCAACGGCTACCACCTTGCCATGAAGCTCCTTTCCTTTCCAAAAACAGGTAGGGTAGCATCTCTCTCCTCTACCACTCCAACAGCTCTAACCGCGAGCCTCCCTTCACAAGTCTCTACTTTTTCTTCTTCTTCCAGCAGCGACCAGAGCTAGCCACCGGCCTCATTACCTCCAGTCGCACCGTGCACCACTAGTCTGGCCACCAACTCCCTCAATACCAGGCAAAACTCCCTCCTATTTTTCTTCTTCTTCTTCTTCTTTTTCTTCCTATTTGCTGCCATTGCATAAGACAATGCAACGTGAATTATAATTTATGTTGTACTATCTCAGGCAACTTAGTCACTAGGTTGCTAGTTACTAAGTTGCTTCGAGCTGGACTTGTTCTAGTTTAGCCCAGTTGGCTAGGCGAGATCCAGCTTGTCCCTTAAATTTAAATAAGGAATATGTTAGGCTAAGTTTGGCCCAACCATTTTGGGTCGACTCCACCCCACCTGTTTTTAGGCCCATGCTTAACCCAACCAACATGATTAAATAATATTTAATTTATGTGTGTGTTTGTAATGTTATGTATGTGTGTGTGTAGACATATAATTAAAAAACTTAAAAATTTTCAAAAATTTTGATTTCTAAACAAAAAAACATTTTTACAAATTTTTCATAATATCAGGTTTTCTATGAAAATTTTTTTAAAAAATAAAAAAATGAATAAAAAAATTTCTAAACATTTTCGAATATATATATTGTTGCATACGACCATATTCTTAAAAAAAATTCAAGCATATTTTTCTTAAAAAAATTTCAATATTTTTAGGATCTAGATGTAGACTTTAATATATGTGGAGTGTAAAATTACACGATAAAGTACACTTTCAGGTATTAAAGATACAAGGTAAATAAATACGATACTAAAATTCAAACTTTAGAACAACTAGAATTTAACCCAATAAAATAGAAACTCTCTCATGCAGAAAGATTTGTCTTGAGCCTTAGAAAAGACCAACAAATAGAAAACTGACATAGGAAAAAACAATCAAACACAATGTAGCTTACCTTATCTATAATGCACTAGAGGTGTTGCATCTTTCCTTTACACAACTAGTCTCTTACTCAGACTTTTGCAAACTATAGGTTCTTAGTGACCATAATACTTGGTGACGACTCCTAAATATTAATTATAATTTTATGATTAAATCCAACAAACCTTCCCAACAACACACCTTACAAAGGAGGTACGACAGAGAGCCTTTATCGTCACCAAACAACATTGCACCAACGCTTAGACACCCCATAACAATTATCAAAGAAAAACTACATGGGGACACATGGTGTTTGGGTTGCTGCCTGAGGGTAGGGCACAACCCCCTATAGCCACATGACGCTTGGGTCCTACCTTAGTGCTGCTCACACGTCATGCTTAAGCTCCTTTCCTGGGGGTTGGGCATTATCTAGTGCCCACGTGGTGCTTGGGCTGCGCTAGGCGTGACCCATGCTCGCACCCCACTTAGGGTCACCTGGCACTTGGGCATTACAGTTAGACCTAAGGAGAATGGATCTAGCGTTGTATCTAGCGTTGTGACCCAAAATCAATGGGTCTCGCGTCAGGACCCAAATATTATTGGCCCTCCATCAAGACCAAAAGTTCCTAGGTCTCATAATTCTAATATTATTATTTGTTTTAAAAGTGTTATTATTTTTATTATTATTAATAGTATTAATAAAAATAATTAAAAAATATTATTATTAATATTAAAAACATATTATTATTTATATTATAAATTTTTATAATATTTTAAAAAAAGTAAGCCCACAACGCAGTATTATTAAAAATAGTCAATAAGTCTAGGTATTAATATAAAACATATTATGATTTGCATTGTAAATATTATTGTTTTCCTTATAACACAAAGTATTCATATAAAACATACTATTAGTTTTTCTTATTATTCAAATTATTCATATCAACATATCATTATTTTTCTTATAATTCAACATATCCATATCAAAGGTATTATTATTGGTGTTACAATGTTATTATTTTTATAAGAATTCAAATTTTGTAATATAAAAAATATAATTATTTGCGTTTTCAATATTCTTGGAATTAAAAATAGTATTATTTGTATTATGTATATTATTATTTTTACTATAATCAAAATTATTAATATTAAAAATATTATCCTTGGTAATATAAATATTATTATTTTTATAATAATAAAAAAATTAATAAATTAGAAAAAAATTATTCATAATATTGAAAAATAACAATATATTGGATTTGAAAGGTAAAACTAAAAATTACTATTAGTATTATTATTATTATTATTATTTTAAATAAATATTATTATTATTAAAGAAAAATTACGTGGAGACAAGTAGCTATTGGGTTGCTGCTTGGGGTTGGGCACACCCCTGCGCCATGCGACGCTTAAACTACTGCAAGGGAGTAGGGCACACCCTTTATACCACGTGGTACTTAGAGTACCTACCTAGTGACATGGCACACCTTAGTGCACACGTGTCCCACACCAAGACCCAACTATGACCTTGCATGTGGTAGAATCCAAAATAGCCTTGAGTCGTTGCCAATGCAAGGCTCCAAATGAACTTAGGTCCTGCTTGTACAGGGTCCAAATAGCTTTAGGTACTGCCAACATCAGAATCCAACTTTCTAAGAAAATAAAATGTGAGCCCGTGGCGTAATACAGGCCACTTAGGGGCTGAATCAAGGGGAGGTAAGTGGGGGCCAGGCCCTTGCAAAAAAAACATGTTGTGACTGATTATGTAGGTTAGTTTTTTATTGCTTAGTGATAGTGTGAGAAGATGTAATATTTAAATAGGTGTACTCTTCTAATAATAAATATATTTGTTGTCCATTGACTTTAAAACTATTTAAGTGGAAAGAAAAAAATATGAAGTTATAAATAACTTTTTTAACTTAAAGGATTTTGTCGTCACTTGTTGCAGCCCTAATATAAAAGATAAAATATAATATAAATTGCAAATAAAAAGATTGAAGTAGAGCACCATTAATTAATTCTTTTTTCATCAAGACAATTGAGCATTGCTAACTTGGAATGTTTGTTAAGAATTTGAGGATGTTTTTTTATAATTTTATTATTTTTTTTCTTTTTTTTTTCTTTTTTTCTCTGATTTACTAGTTTTACCAAATTTGTTTTTAATTCTTGTAATAGTGATTTTTTTCTAATTAATTAGATATATTTTATTGGTTTGTCTTGATTATACTTGGATTTTTTTTATTAAAATAAATATGTAATAATCATTCTTTATTATTTTTTACTTTATTTTAAAGTTTATCAAATACAAATAATACTTTAATTTATCTAATGTTTCATATATATTTTATACGTTTATATTTGATAGGTATAAAAACCAAAAAAGTTAAAATGATGAATACATTAAGATGAAATTAACTTAACCGTTTTGACTCAATTTAATATTGCTTAAAATCTTTTACTTTATACAAAGGTAATAATATTTTTGTATTTTTTTATAACTCATGTATAATAAATTAAAAAAATATTATATTTTATTATATTAATTTTCATGCCATAACAAATATTGGTCCCTGTACCCCTTAGGCCACCTAGTAAACTACTATAACAAATCAGCTTGAAAAAGAATCGACTGGGGTCTTGTTTTTAGGGTAATTCATTGATTTCTGAACCATGTATAAGACTCGGGTTGGAGCATGTGTTGATGGAGCCAGTCTTGTTTTTAGGGAATTCGTTGATTTCTGAACCATGTATAAGACTCGGGTTGGAGCATGTGTTGATGGAGCCAAGGCACAGCTTGGATATGTTGAGACCGGACCCTTCTGGTCGAAAACACGCCATAACATTTTCCTGATCCAAACAAAGAGTCCGCCTCCCCCCTCCCTCGCTGCCAAAAAAACAAAGTCATTGTTTACACGCAAAATTGAACTTTGGAAGAAGGACAGGGCCTTTCTTTTTTTTATTTAAGGACGTGATATAGGGCTAATTGGCACTATAAAATACGTACATCATTCCTCCCAAAGACTACTTCTATAACCATCATCAAGACTTGCATAATATAGAAATTTAGCTATTTTTCTTTCTGTTTATTTCTTCGAGTAATATTTTGTTTCTGTGATTATGGCTACCAGGCAAGCACCATTCAACCCCGTTCCAGCTATGAGCACATACCCGCCAGTGGAGCATCCTGTGGTGGCAATAGGGCCACAGTACATGGCACAGTACCCTGTTGAACTCGCCGTCTCTACAAAGCTATGGACTCTTGGAGAAAATGATTTTAAGGTGTCTGACAGTAATGGCACCCTCATCTTTCATGTCAAAAGTAAACTATTAAGCCTCCATGATCGTCGTTTTCTGAAAGATGCAGCTGGTAACACCCTTGTCAATCTCAGGCAGAAGGTATGTTTAATTGCTTTCTGTCATTTGTTCTCTTCTTTTTCAAACTAACCATCACGACACCGATAAGAGTCAATCCGATATCAATTTCTTACCGTGTGTTTAATTTATCATTTTTTCCAGAGAATGACCATGCATGGGAGGTGGGAGGCTTTTAGAGGAAAAAGCAAGAAGAAGAATGATTTGCTTTTCACGGCCAAGAAATCAAAGCTGTTCCAATTCAAGACTGAGTTAGACGTATTCTTGGGTAATAACGAAGGAGAGGTCCCTGATTTCAAGGCCAAAGAAAGCTACAGCAAGAGTTCCTGCTCTATACTTATTGGAGATTCCAATACCATGCTTATGCTTGCACAAGTAACATTAACAAAACTTATTTATGAAATATGACAATATTAAATAAATTTCACCAACATCATCTTTTCATACAAAACTATATGCAGGCAGAGCTAGGATTATCTATTGGAGGGGTCAAAATTAATATAATAAGATGTAATATTTTTTTAATTTATTATACATGAATTATAAAAAAAAAATTACAAATATATAATGACGTTTACATATGATAAAAGATTTTGAGCAATATTAAATTGAGTGAAAACCATAAAATTAATTTTATCTTTATAATATTTTCATCATTTTAATATATTCTATATGTCTGTGGCTGAGGCTGAGGCTGTTGTAGAAATACCCCAGATTTCATTGCATCATTTACATTAAAACCGATTATTGTTTTAATCAAGAAAGTTGTCTTCATAATTAATATCCCATGCCAGTATTTTTCTTATTATGTGAACACAGGTGCATGGAAGACACACTCTCGCGATTATGCCTAATGTTGATTATGCCTTCATAGTGGCTCTTGTAGTGGTGATTCTCAACGCGATCAATACGGTTGATTATGGGGACGCGGCCATCAGCTGTTTTATCGATGGATTTGTTTGCTCGGCGTAAAAAACACACCCACCGACAGAAACTCTCTCGGCATATAGATCTTCAGTAACTTCTCTTTTTATTGCTAATTCTCTTCTTAAAAAATAAAAAATAAACACCAATAATCCTACAGATGGAAAAGGCACTTGAAAAAAAAAATCACTGGAAATATATCAACATAATAATTCAGTCTGTATTTCCAGCAATAACTCACTAAAAAACAAGTTCTGTCAATGAATATAGCATAGGAAGTAAATACTCACGGTCTCTGGTTATTGGTATAGATATTGGCAATAATGGCATATATAGTAAATATTTTTTAACTTTTTGTAAAATACTTCCGTCTGGAAATCCGTTGGTTGTGATTTAAAAAAATAAAAAATTATTTAAAATAAATAATATAAAATTATATAAATTAATAGTAAAAAACATTATGCAAATAAAATTGTATGAAACATTAAAAATATAAAAATAAAGTTAAATAATATTTATCCAAATATTTCATTACAAATTTAATGTGTTTTCAAAAAAATTAAACTAGAATAATAGCAAAGCTGGAGAAGCAGGATGAGGCTAGTTGTTCCCAAGAACAAACGGCCAAAAAGAAGGTGCACATATATCACTCATCTATAATCTAATGTCCATGATCATTTGGCGGAGTTGTTCATAATCTGCCAAGAGTCGCTTATATTGTTGTTTCATGGCCATGAACTCCTTATAATGGGTGCTCGATACCAATTGAGAGCTCTCAATGGTTGAGACACTATAGACCGCCCACAAGTTCACAACCGTAGTGTCGGAGAGCTCGTACACCCAATTTTTATCAGGTTCACTAGATGATTCTAGCTCCATCCACAAATTTGGATGGGTCGAAGGATCATCCTCATATCTCTCTCTCAATCAGCTATTAGAGGTCTCTTAAAAATTAAAAAAGAAATCATCATATTCAATTCAAGAAAATAATAACTTTCAAAATAAAATGGTTAAACGAACATACCTTGAAGTGTTGAGTGCAGTTGATAATGAACTGTTGCACCCTTTTTCGGCAAACTGCACTCCGTGTGTACATTTCTACAAATAGCTTCATTGAGCTCAACTCACATTTAAGAAACGTAGCCTATAAGAAAAAAAACATTGCAAGTTAAATATATTTATAAGTAACAAAAAATTAATTAACAAAATAATATTATCATCTATTTTGCATGTACACTGAACGGAATGGAGCTACTGGTGTGCGTGGTCACTGAACCATGAATTTGTCGGTTTTGGTTGTTGAAACCAGACTGTGAGTGTCATGTGAACCACTCAAACATCACGTGCTCAATATATTGCGGTCATATATCCCACGATATGTATAGCGATTTGAAATCCCTCCAAACCGTCATGTCATTCCAGCCTTGTAGACTATTACCTCTGGCATATTTTTTGACTTTTTTTATGTCATACCAAAAATCACACAGCCTACTTCCATAGTGAAAAATTAGATTTCAAAATATAAAATTATAAAACAAAAATTATATTGTTTTTTTATGTTACCTAGTTGTCATATAACTCTCTCACACCCTCCTTACAACATTGTCATCTACACTATCCTACTCGAATTTGTATTGTGTATAAATAATTTATTTAAAATAAAAATAGTACCAAATATAAAATTATAAAAATAATTTATTAAAAATAAGTTGAAAATTATAAGTTAACACCTACCTAAAATCTTTGAAACCATGCATCGATATAAGGTATCCAATCAGAATGTCTAGAAAGCTAACTCCATTGAAATAATATAATCTCCATCGATGATTGAAACACCGATGTTATTACTCGAGTGGCCTCAATGTTTTTAAACTTGAAAATAAATAAAAATAATAAAAAATTAATTAGTTGTTCGCAAATTATTTTATAAGTATAAAAAAAACTAAAACCGAAATAAATTTACAATGAAAGGTCATCCTTCTAATGTGTCTGGTATTTGCAAGAGAATTAACCCCACTGTTAAGGCACACTACCTTTGAGCTGTAAAATCACATTGGAATAGGCAACATCGCGGGTGGGCGTAGGTGCCTCTTCTTCATTGGCACCTAAGGATAAGTCATCTTTTCAGCTAGAAGAGCTAGCTGCAACCATATATTGACAAAGTGCTATTGATATCTTTCAACGCATCTACCCAAATTTATATGAATAATTATATAAGTAAATTTGAATATTTAAAAAAAAATTGACAATACCTCCCCTATATTAAAAACTACCTAAAGTTTTCAAACCTACAAATATTGACAATAGCCATAAACTAATTAACTACATTGAAAAATCTTATATATAACATAACATCTATAAAAATTTAACAAAAAAAAATAAAGCAAAACAATAACATTTAATTTATATATTCAACTAACATGAATAGAAATTCATCAATAATAATTAAAATTAATAGAAATAATCAAACACATATCGAGCAATAATAGAGTAAAATTGAGATAAAATAATTAAATTTAATCTTGTATTTTCAATTACAATTTACAAGTTAAATTCAAGAATAACAATTAAAATTCAACAGGATAATCAATTATTATAGCAATAAAAACAATAAAATAGACAACAAATTAAACAAAAAAAACTATTAGCTTTAGGAATGAACAATGTTTACCTTAATAATGTGTTTATTTCTAGACTTTATCTACATACATTACCAAAAAAAATACATTGTTAATAAAACAAAGAAAAGATGAAAAAAATAAAATCATTACATATATTGAATCACAATACATACCTTTTAATTTGTTGAAGATAAGAATAAAACCATAAATAGAGATTGAAAGCTAAAGAAATGAAGAAGAGGAAAATGAACTGAAGAGGCGATTACTAGAATTTATACTATATTTTTACTGATGACATATTTAAACAACAATATTTTGAATTATTTCATTGGTGAATTATCAAACGTCCATTGATAAATTTTGAATTTCACACTAAAATTTTTAAATCATACTCTAGAATTTTCACAATCCATCGGTATATACACATGGTCAAAGAGCCATTAATGCCCGTGCTTTGGAATTTACACAGTCCATTGGTGAGTTTGTCAGTAAATGTCAACTGCACCGACATAGAGCTCTAATAGTCACACCTTCGTAACATACCAAT
The DNA here is from genome assembly GCA_015708895.1 of Populus ilicifolia. Lineage (NCBI taxonomy): Eukaryota > Viridiplantae > Streptophyta > Magnoliopsida > Malpighiales > Salicaceae > Populus > Populus ilicifolia. Next base: position 953,200 of record SRLM01000239.1, on the reverse strand, counting down.
GGACGATATCTATCTGTATAGGCATTTATGATTGTGGTAAATGCAGTAAATATTTTGCAACTCTTGGTAAACTATCAACGACTAGTATTTGTCTATATAGACGACAATGATGGTGGCAAATGCAGTAAATATGTTACAACTATTTATAAAATACCGATAGACTTTGTCCATCTGTATGGACGTCAGTTATTGTGAAAATGCAGTAACTTTGTGTAAAATATCAATTGACAATATCAGCTTGTATGGATGTTGGTGATGGTGCATTGTGCGTACCAAATTATGTTTGTATTATCTATTTCTCCTCTTGCAAATGTTTAAATTGCAAACTTCTCGCACAACACAATAATAACAATGAACAATTATAAAACAAATATTTCATGTTATAAAATATTATCCATAATATTATATTATAAAAAAATGATTTACACTTTCATATTTTGATAGTTAGTTAGAATTTTTTTCTTTTTTATTATCAATTAAATATTTATTATTTCTATTACAATTTTTAATATGGATATCATCATTATCTTCATCGACATTTACTTATCTACTGATTTGTTTTATTTAAGGACGTCATATAGGGCTAATTGGCACTATAAAATACGTACATCATTCCTCCCAGAGACTACTTCTATAACCATCATCAAGAATTGCATAATATAGAAATTTAGCTATTTTTCCTTCTGTTTATTTCTTCGAGTAATATTTTGTTTCTGTGATTATGGCTACCAGGCAAGCACCATTCAACCCCGTTCCAGCTGTGAGAACATAGCCGCCAGTGGAGCATCCTGTGGTGGCAATAGGGCCACAGTACCTGGCACAGTACCCTGTTGAACTCGCCGTCAACAGTGATTTTAAGGTGTCTGACATTAATGGCACCCTCATCTTCCAGATCAAAAGTAAACTATTAAGCCTCCATGATCGTCGTTTTCTTAAAGATGCAGCCGGTAACACCCTTGTCCATCCCATTTCAGGCTGAAGGTATGTTTAATTGCTCTCTATCATTTGTTCTCTTCTTTTTCAATCTAACCATCACAACAACGATAAGAGTCAATCCGATATCAATTTCTTATAGCGTGCTTAACTTATCATTTTCTCCAGATAATGACCATGCATGGGAGGTGGGAGGCTTTTAGAGGAAAAAGCAAGAAGAAGAATGATTTGCTTTTCACGGCCAAGAAATCAAAGCTGTTCCAATTCAAGACTGAGTTAGACGTATTCTTGGGTAATAACAAAGGGGAGGTCCCTGATTTCAAGGTCAATGAAGGCTACAGCAAGATTTCCTGCTCTATACTTCTTGAAGATTCCAATACCATGATTGCACAAGTAACATTAACAAAACTTATTCCTGGAATATGACAATATTGAATAAGTTTAACCAACATCATCTCCTCATACAGAACTATATGCAGCGGTGGGCCAAAATTAATATAATAAAATATAATAATTTTTTAATTTATTGTACATCAGTTATAAAAAAAAATTAAAAATATATAATCATATTTACATAAAATAAAAGGTTTTGAACAATATCAAATTAAATATTAAATTAAAATGATTAAATTGATTTCTTCTTTGTAATATATTTATTATTTTAATATAATCTATATATGTCTGTGGCTGAGGCTGCCGTAGAAATACCCCAGATTTCATTACATCATTTACATTAAAACCGATTATTGTTTTAATCAAGAAAGTTGTCTTCATAATTAATATCTCATGCCAGTGTTTTTCTTATTATGTGGACGCAGGTGCATGGAAGACTCACCCTCGCGATTATGCCTATTGTTGATTATGCCTTCATAGAGGCTCTTGTGGTGGTGATTCTCGACAAGATCAATGCGAATCATGATGGGGACACGGCCATTAACGGTTTTATCAATGGATTTGTTTCGTCGGAATAAAAAAACACGCTTCGTCGATAAAAGTCACTGACAAAAACTGTCTGTCGTCTTTTAGATAGTCAGTAATTTTTCTTTTTAGCGCGCCGAAAACAAATTTTCACAATAAATATACCGATGAAATAATTCGGTTTGTATTTTCTGCTGTAACTCATTGAAGAAAAAGTTTTGTCAGTGAAAGTGATATTAACAGTAAATATTTTGCAATTCTATATAAAATACCAATAATTTTTTGTTCCTTGGTGTAGATATCAATAATAATAGCATATATATAAAATATTTTTCAACTCTCTATAAAATATTAATTATACAAATAAGATTACATGAAACATTAAAATATAAAAATAAAGTTAAATAACATTCATCTAAATATTCATTATAAATTTAATGTGTTTCCAAAAAAAAATTAAACTAAAACAATGATAGAGATGAAGGAGGAGAAGAAAGCTAGTTGCTCCGGAGATCAAATGGCTAAAAAAGAGGTGTATACACCAATCTATCATCTAATGTTCATGACTATTTGGTAGGGTTGTTCATAATAAGTTAAAAGTCGCTCGTATTATTATTTCAAGGCTATGAACTCCTCAAACTAGGTGCCTGATACTAATTGGAAGCTCTCAACGATTGAGACACTATGAGCCGCCCATAAGTTCTTAGTCATAGTGTTGAAGAGCCCGTATACTCTATTTTTATCGAGTTCACCAAATGATCCTACCTCTATCCACAAATCTAGATTGAAATCCGGATAGGTCGAAGAATTATCCTTATATCTCTCCCTCAACTAGCTATTAAAGGTCTCTTAAAATTTTTTAAAAAAAATCATCCTATTCAATTTAAGAAAATAATAACTTACGAAATAAAATGGTTGAACAAACATACCATGAAGTGTTGAGTACGGTTGTCCTCGAACTGTTGCACCCCCTTTCGACGGTCTTCACTTCGCATGTGTGTCTTTATAAACAGTTCTATTAGACTCGACTCACATCCAAGAGACGTAGCCTATAAGAAAAAAAATATTGCAAGTATATGAAATGGAGCTGCTAGTCTGTGTGGTCACCGAACCATGAATTTGTCGGATTTGATTGTCGGCACCGGACTGTAAGAGTCGTGTGAACCGTTCAAACATCACGTACTCAATATATTATGATTATATATCCCATGGAATGTATGGTGGTTTGAAATCCCTCCAAACCACCATATTATTTTAGCCTTGTAGACCATTATCTCTCACATATTTTTTGGCTTTTTTTATATATCATGCCAAAAATCACACAACCTACTTTCATAATAAAAAATTAAATTTTAAAATAAAAAATTATATTATTTTTTATGTTACTTATATGCCACATGATTCTCCCACACCCTCTTCGCAACATTGTCATGTGCGCTCTCCCACTTAAACTTGTGTTGTGTATAAATAATTTAGGTAAAATAAAAATAGTATGAGATATGAGATTATAAAAATAATTTATTAAAGATAAGCTAGAAATTAGAAGTTAATACCTACCTATAATCTCCAAAATCATGCATCGATATAAGGTCTCCAATCAAGATGTTTGGAAAGTTGGCTCCATTGAAATAATAGAATCTCCATTAACAATTTAAGCGTTCGATGTTATTACTCGGGTGGTCTCAATGTTTGTAAACCTGACAATAAATAAACTAATAAAATATTAATTAGTTGTTCATAAATTATGTTATAAGTATAAAAAAAAACTAAAACTGAAATAAATTTACATTGAACGGTCATCCTTCTCATGTACCTAGTACTTGCAAGTGAATTGACCCCACTGTGAAGGCACACCGCCTCTGCAATATAAAACCGTGCTAGAAGAGGCAGCATTGCGAATGGGCACCCTTTTCTTGATCGCCACCTAAGAATAAGTCATCATCACTGCTAAAAGAACTAGCTGCAACTATTTGCTGACAACATGTTATTCATTTCATTCTATGCATTTACATAAATTTATATGAATAATTACATAATTAAGTTTGATTATTTAAAAAAATTCAGCAGCACCTTCTCTATATTGGAGACTACCTAAAGTTTTCAAACTTGTAAATATTCACAATAGCTACAAATCAATTGACTTCGTTGAAAAATCTTATATACAACCTAGCATATATACAAATTTAACAATAAAATAAAGCAAAAAAATAAAATTTAATTTTATATATTCAACTAACATCTATAAAAATTCATCAATAATAATTAAAATTAATAGAAATAATCAAACACATATCAAGCAATAACAATTACTATGACAATAAAAACAATAAAATAGACAAAAAATTAAAAAAAAAAACTATAGGCTATAGGAATGAAAAATGGTTACTTTAATAGTGTATTTATTTCTAGACTTTATGTACATATAATATAAAAAAATATTGTTATTTTTATATTGTTTTGATATCCTAATATCAAAAATAATTTTTTTTAAAAATTATTATTTTAATATATTTATAAATTTAAAATATTTAAAAAACAATTATTATCTCAAACAAATTATCCCGGGCGACAATCTCAATACAGGGTGCTACAAAGCAAGCCTAACATATCATCACTTGCTAATTAATGAGATTAGTATATATAAATCATGAATTACAAAATCAAATGTTTATTAGGAAATGTTTGATAATACAATTTAAATACCCCCACTAGTCAGGGGTCAATAATTCCATGAAGGAATACTAATAGAAAAATAAGATATGATGTTCTTTCTTGCATCCATCATTGCCATTAACTAGTAAGAGTAGTATTATTGTCCTAAAAGAAACAAAGGTTATATAAGAACTATGTCCACGTTTACTTTATATAATGTAAATTAAAAAATTATTCCAAATTGCGTCTTAGATTTCTTCTCATCCACTAAAAAACCACAAGGAAATCAGCGCCTATGCGCAGGCTTAAACTGAACATGGGTTGAGGTAAAATTATAAATGGAGTTTTTAAAAAATACTTTCTTATTTTTATATATATCTAATAAGTGAAGTCTTGAGCAATTTTTATTTTTTATTATTAAACAAGAGAAATCTTTATTTTATAAAATATAATTAATAAATTTACATCATTTATTTTTAAAACAATTATTAAGTAAAAGTATTAAATCATTATCTGCGATATTCATATGCTCTGGCTAGCTCTACAAAAAATCAGAGATGCTCTATATATATATTCAAAAATATTAAACCTATTCTAGATAGTAACTTGGGTTATAAATAGTATGAATTAACTTGAATTAATGAAATTAATATTATTTTAAAAAAATAAAAATAAATTTTTAATCAACACAATAAAATTCTTAAATATGACTTAATCACTTTTCAAAAAAAAAATTAATTCATTGGATTCAAGTCCAAAATTTTGAATTATAAATGCACTGACAATTATGGTGCCAAAAACCAAAATGATACATAATATTTTCTCAATCACATAATACTCTTTTTTGTCCGATCTACCATGACTTTTTATTTATTTTATAACTCACCACAGCCACCCTCTAGCCTCTACCCCTACCCCTACCTTCAAATTATCCGAATAAAATTAAAAAAAAAAGAACTCAAAATAAGCATAAAAACAAAAATAAAAGATTTGCTCTCTACATTAAAAATTGAATGAAAAGTAGCAAAAGCCAGGAGCAGATTCTCACTCTTCTATTCCTATGTGCAAACCCATTTAATTTACTGTGTGTTTGATAGTAAAGTTGAAAATACTTATTTAAAATGATTTTTATCTAAATTAATGTAGTTTTTATGATTTTAACATTTTATATATTTTAAGAATAAGTTTTTCCTATTCACCTTTCCAGCATACCATTACCGTTACCAAACTAAGTTGTAGCTCTGATTTTTTAAAGTGGTTTTCTTTTAAAAAAATAAATTAATCATTTTTAATTGTTATTGTGTAATGTATTTTAGGGGGGAAATCATTTTTAAAAGTATTTTTAATTGTTATTTTTATTTAAAGAATATATTATAATGATTTTTTTATTACTTTTATTTTTAACATAGCACATCAAAATAACTTTAAAAATATAGTCAAGAATGTATCAAAATAATTTAAATAACTTTAAAAATATAGTCAAGAATGTATCAAAATAATTTTTTTATTTTTAATATCAACACATCAAAATAATTAAAAAAACACTAAAAAACATAAAAAATTTATGTTTTTTCAAGTACAAGATACTTTTAAAATACATCAAAAAATAGAAGTTTAGGCATTATTAAATAGTCACTTAATTAGAAACTATTCTATCATGGGTCTATTTGAAAGTTTGATAAATATTATTTTTTAAAGTGTTTTTTACTTGAAAATATATTAAAATAATATATTTTTATTTAAAAAAATTAATATTAACGCATTAAAATGATAAAAAATTTGAAAGCACGGTTTGAATACAGTCTCAAGCACATCCTTGAACCTCGTTTGGGGACTGAATATGCATTAAAATTTCAACAAAATTTAAAAATATTTTTGTTTAAAATTAATTGTTTTATGTTTTTTAGTTATTTTGATATGTTGATGTTTATAATTTTTTTTAAATAAAAAAATAAGTTTTACTATACTTAGAAACACCCCTTAACCGTGTGTGTGTGTGTGTGAAGGAAACAAATAAAGAAAGAAAACGAGATTTCCAGGAAGAGAAGGGCTAGGAAAAAGGGGAAAGAGAAAAATCAGCGAGTCAAACTAAAGCAAAATGCAAAGAAAAGTCAAGGAGAGGTGAGGTGAGGTGAGAGATCCTCGAGATCAATGCAGATCATAGTGTGTTTGTTCTTTTTTAAAAAAAATAATTTTAAATTAATATATTTTAAATATTTTCAAATTATTTTAATATTAATGTAAAAATTAATTTTTAAACTATAAAAAAATATTATTAACATATATTTTAATACAAAATATTATTTAAAAAACAACTAGTGAATCCAGTAGTGGTTCATGATGGCATCAATTAATGCAGATAGCAGCGGCCAAGACTGTTTTATTAAGAGTGAAGCTCTTAAAAAACATTTTATTGTTCTAGTTTTTTTTTTACTTGGAGGATAAATTACCTATTTTATTGTTTTTAAAAAGCAAAAAGACACTTGTACCCTGACAATTCTTTAATGGCTAGTGAACCGATGGAAAGAACCGTATAACCCCCAACATCAACTGACCTCATTTTTCCTCAGAGAGCAAAATCATAATCTTACCATACCAATGAATAGTGTTTTGTGTTTGAGGCACGTTTTCAATGTCAATTATTTTGAAAGTAAATAGGGCGGTTGCCTTGTTTGAAACTAGAGACATTGGCTGCTATATAGAAAAACCCATCTCCTTGGTCAGGTCAACATGGAAATGGGATAGCTTAATAATTAATTAACACCATATTGCAACTGGAAGCGGATCAGACACTCTTTGCAATTTATTGTCATTATCTTTCTTTATCCATGTGGTGAAACGGACAAGGGATCAGATGAGACACGGTTCACCGTTTTGAAATGCAAAAGTTGCCCCGAGTTGCCTTATTTACGAATAAAACAGTGTTGCCATTGTTGATTTGCTTCTTGAAATGATTTACAGATGAGACACGGTTCACCATTTTTTTTAGCAAAAAAGCAAGTGGGTTGAAATGTGCAAACGCCAACAAAGGAAGTAATCAAACCCAAATATAGAAGGGAGCACTGTCATTATTTAGCAAATCCGGCGAAAGTAATCTTGTGACTCTACCAGTGACGAGTGAATTTAACTTGTAAAAGTTGATAAAAGGTAGTTTAGTTGCATTATTTAAGAATAAAATTGTGTTGCCATTGTTGACTTGTTCTTGAAATGATGTCCACTTGACTGTGTTTTTTTTAATTTATTTAAAGACTCGACATGCCATGTAGGCTAATTGGCACTCTAAAATGCATGTACAATCAAGACCTGCATAATATAGAAATTTCGCTATTTTTCTTTCGGTTTATTTCTTCAAGTAATATTTTGTTTGTGTGATTATGGCTACTGGGCAAGCACCAGGCAACCCCATTCCAGCTATGAGAACATACCCGCCAGTAGAACATCCAGTGGTGGTAATAGGGCCACAGGACCTGGCACAGTACCCTGTTGAACTCGCCGTCAACAGTGATTTTAAGGTGTCTGACATTAATGGCACCCTCATCTTCCAGGTCAAGATTAAACTATTAAGCCTACATGATCGTCGTTTTCTGAAAGACGCGGCTGGTAACACCCTTGTCAATCTCAGGCAGAAGGTACGTTTAATTGCTCTCTCTCATTTGTTCCCTTCTTTTTCAATCTAACCATCACAACAATGATATGATTCAATCTGATATCAATTTCTTACAGCGTGTTTAATTTATCGTTTTCTCCAGATAATGACCATGCATGGGAGGTGGGAGGCTTTTAGAGGAGAAAGCAAGGAGAAGCATGATTTGCTTTTCACAGCCAAGAAATCAAAGATGTTCCAATTCAAGACTGAGCTAGACGTGTTCTTGGGTAATAACCAAGGAGAGGTCCCTGATTTCAAGGTCAAAGAAGGCTGCAGCAAGAGTTCCTGCTCTGTACTTCTTGAAGATTCCAATACCATGCTTGCACAGGTAACATTAACAAAACTTATTGCTGAAATATGTCGATATTGAATAAATTTAACCAACATCATCTTCTCATATAGAACTATATGTCTGTGGCTGAGGCTGCCGTAGAAATACCCCAGATTTCATTACATCATTTACATTAGAACCGATTATTGTTCTAATCAAGAAGTTGTCTTCATAATTAATATCTCATGCCGGTATTTTTCTTATTATGTGAATGCAGGTGCATGGAAGACACTCTCGCGATTATGCCTGATGTTGATTATGCCTTCATAGTGGCTCTTGTGGTGGTGATTCTTAAAGGAGCAATCCGGATGATCATGAGGACGTGGCCATTAACGTCATTATCGGTGTTATCGATGGATTTGCTTCGTTGGCATACAAAGCACACTCCATAGGTAAAAGTCATCGACAGAAACTGTTTGTCGACATTTAGATCATCGGTAATTTCTTTTTTTGTCACTGATTTTATCTGTAAAAAAAGAAATTAACATCGACAGTTGTATAGATAGAAAAAGCACGCCAAAAAATATTTTCAAGGCAGAATAATTTAGTTTGTATTTCCAGCAGTAACTCATGGATATAAAAGTTTCATCGTGAATGTGACATAGGCAATACAACTCTTTATAAAATACAAATAATTTTTTACTGTTGGTGTAGATGTCAATGACAGTGATATATACGGCAAATATGTTTAAACTCTTTATAAAATACTAATTATGTAAATTATATAGCAATTAACTCTCTATAAAATACCATTTATGCAAATAAAATTGTATGAAACATTAAAAATATAAAAATAAAGTTAAATAATATTAATCCAAATATTCATTACAAATTTAAAGTGTTTTAAAAAAAAATAAACTAGAACAATGGCATAGCTAGAGGGGGAGAAGGAGGCTGGTTGTTCCCTGGACCAAACTGCCAAAAAAAAGCGCACATGTATCACAAATACCCATTGGTGATTTAATGTCCATGAACCTTGACTACTTAGAAATATTTTAAATTTTAAAATTATATATTGTTTAGCATTGTGTTTGTATTGCATAATTTATAATTAATTTATCTTGAATTTGATATATATATATAGTACAACCCCAAAACGGCACGCCAAAATATTCTGAAACTGAAACATTCCATTCCAATTGAAAAAACAAAATATCTATTGAAACGAAATTGACAACCTTGCCTGAAAATTAAAAAGGAATCATCTTATTTAATTAAAAAAATAACTTACAAAATAAAATAGTTGAACGAACATACCATAAAGTGTTGAGTGCAGTTGTCCTCAAACTACTGCACCCCCTTTCAACGATCTTTACTTCACACATATGTCTCTACAAACAACTCTATTAGGCTTGACTCACGTCCAAGAGACATAACCTGTAATAAAAAAAAATTGCAAGTTAAATATATTTATAAGTAACAACAAATTAATTAACAATATATTTCATTTAAATTAATCTTACCATATATTTCGCATGTGCACTGTACGAAACATGTTGCAAGTTAAATACATTTATAAGTAACAACAAATTAATTAATGATATATTTTATTTAAATTAATCTTACCATCCGCTTCACATGTGCATTGTATGAAATAGAGCTATCGATGTGCGTGGTCACTGAACCATGAATTTACCTATTCTGGTTGTCGGCACTAGACTATAAGCGTCATGTAAACCGCTCAGATATCACGTGCTCAATATATTGTGGCCATATATCCCCTGGGATATATGGTGGTTTGAAATCCCTCTAAACCACCACGTCATTTCAGTCTTGTAAGTCATTATCTCTCATATATTTTTTTTTCTTTTTTTGTGTCATACCAAAAATCATGCAACCTATTTCCATAATTACAAATTAAATTTAAAAAAAAAATTGTATTATTTTTTATGTTACATATATGCTGCATGATTCTCTCATACCCTTTTCGCAACATTATCATGTGCGCTATCCCACTCGAACTTGTGTTATGTATAAGTAATTTATTTAAAATAAAAATAGTATGAGATATAAAATTTTAAAAATAATTTATTAAAGATAAGCTGGAAATTAAAAGTTAACAACTACATGTAATCTTCAAAATCATGCATCGATATAAGGTCTTCAATACGATATTTGGAAAGCTGACTCCATTGAAATAATACAATCTCCATCAACGATTTAAACACCAATGTTATTACTCGGGCAACCTCAATGTTTGTGAACCTCAAAATAAATAAAAATAATAAAATAGTAATTAGTTGTTCATAAACTATGTTATAAGTATTAAAAAAAACTAAAATCAAAACAAACTTACATTGAAATGTTGTCCTTCTCATGTGCCTAGTACTTGCAAATGAATTGACCCCACTGTAAGGCACACCACCTCTGTGCTGTGAAATCACACTGGAGGAGGTAGCATTAAGAGTGGGAGCAGGTGCCTCTTCATGATCACCACCTAAGGACAAGTCATCGTCATTGCTAAAAGAACTAGCTGCAACTATTTGCTAATGACATGTTTTGATTTCATTTTATGTATTTACACAAATTTATATGAATAATTACATACTTAAATTTGATTATTTAAAAAAATCATGACCTCCATTATACTGAAGACTACCCAAAGTTTTCAAACCTGTAAATATTGACAATAGCTACAAACCAATTGACTTCATTGAAAAATCTTATATATAACCTAGCATCTATACAAATTTAACAATAAAATAAAGAAAAAAATAATATTTAATTTTATATATTCAACTAACATCCATAGAAATTTATCATTAATAATTAAAATTAATAGAAGTAATCAAACACATATCAAGCAATAATAGAGTAAAATTGACATAAATTTAATCAAATTTAATCCTATATTTTCAATTACTTTTTACAAGTAAATTCAAGAATAACAATTAAAATTCAACAGGATAATCAATTATTATAGCAATAAAAACAATAAAATAGGCAACAAATTAAAAAAAAAAAGACTATAGGCTTTAGGAATGAAAAATGCTTATCTTAATAGTGTATTTATTTCTAGACTTTATCTGCATATAATACAAAAAAAAACAAANTAATCAATTATTATAGCAATAAAAACAATAAAATAGGCAACAAATTAAAAAAAAAAGACTATAGGCTTTAGGAATGAAAAATGTTTATCTTAATAGTGTATTTATTTCTAGACTTTATCTGCATATAATACAAAAAAAACAAAAAAAAATATGTTGTTATTTTTATATTTTTATATCATTTTAATGTTGTGATATCAAAAATAATTTTTAAAAAAAATTATTATTTTAATATATTTATACATTAAAAATATTTAAAAAACAATTATTATCTAAACAATATATCCTGACAATCTCAATACAAGGGGCTACAAAGGAAGCCTAACACATCATCAGTTGCTAATTAATAAGATTAGCATATATAAATCATGAATTACAAAATCAAATGTTTATTAGAAAGTGTTTGATAATACAATTTAAAAATTCCCACTAGTCAGGGGGTCAATAATTCCATGAAGGAATGCTAAAAGAAAAATAAGGCATGATGTTGTTTCCTGCATCCATCATTGCCATCAATTAGTAAAAGTATTTTTGTCCGAAAAGAAACAAAGGTTATTTAAGAACTTGGTCACCGCTTACTTTATATAATGTAAATTAAAATATTATTCTAAATTGTGTCTTAGATTTCCTCTCATCTACTGGAAAAAAAAAAACATGGAAATCAGCGCCTATGCGCAGGCTTAAGGTGAACATGGATTTAGGTAAAATTATAAATTGAGTTTTTTTAAAATAAAATTAAGAAATATCTTTTTATTTTTATATGTATATATAACAAGTGGAGTCTTGAGCAATTTTTATTTTGCATTTGAAGTCTTTTATTAAGTTATGAAAATCTTTTTTAAAAAAATATATAATTGATAAATATACTTATTATTAAAAACTTTTATGAAGTAATGACCTTGAATCATTGTTCAAATTATTCATATGACAACTTTGTATATAGAGAAATAGAGACTCGTTAACCAGATATTAATATATTAACTTTAAAGTTAAGCCCCTGTTTAGCATTGAAATTAAACCTTTTTTTTTCATTAAAATTGTAAATTTTGTAATTTTTTACAAGAGACTAGATATAATTTAATTTGATATCTATTTATTATCGGGTGTTTAATTTATCATTTTCTTCGTATAAACCCATGCATCGAAGATGGGAGGCTTTTAGAGGAGAAAGATTTTTATTATTACTTTTTAGAGAAACAACTTTGTAAATAGAAAAATAGAGACTCGTTGACCATATATTAATCACCGGCTTTAAAGTTAAATAGAATGAAACAACAGTCCCTCAGCTTGTAAGTGTTTTTCACTTTAACCTTTAACCTTTTTAATTAGCATTATAATCTAACTAATAAATTTAGTTATTAACCCTTGAACCCAACGGATCTTCCTGAAGTATTACATGCTAATAGATAAGAGAATTATAATTGAAGAAATAAATTAAATATAAACAAAATTATTATAAAAAGATCAAAATTAAAAAAATATAGACTAAAATTAAAATGCAAAAAATAATTAACCTTTATTTTTTAGTGACAAATTTTTCATCTTTGCTGTCACATACCACATCAAGAGAAAAAATATGTGGTGTTGGATATAAAAAAGTAAGTATATACAACGATAGACATTGCATATACAACACAAAGAGCACGAATGTCTCTCATATATTGGCATGATTTGAGGATATACTAGCACTTTTTTATTAAAAAATCATTAATTTAGTATTAAAAGACTAAAATGCTCTCTATAAATCTGGAATTAATATTAAAAAAGAAAAAACTATGTAAAATGATGAAATTGTCTCTGCACATCTGCCTTATTTGTTTATGATTTAAAGGGCAAAACTATCTTTTTAATGTGTTCTAAAAGAACAAACAAAAATATTTTGGTCTACAGTTCTAATGTTTTTTTTTTACTTGGAGGATAAATTACCTATTTTATTGTTTTTAAAAAGCAAAAAGACACTCGTACCCTGACAATTCTTTAATGGCTAGTGAACCGATGGAAAGAACCGTATTACCCCCAACATCAACTGACCTCATTTTTCCTCAGAGAGCAAAATCATAATCTTACCATACCAATGAATAGTGTTTTGTGTTTGAGGCACGTTTTTAATGTCAATTATTTTGAAAGTAAATAGGGCGGTTGCCTTGTTTGAAACTAGAGACATTGGCTGCTTATCAAACCCAAATATAGAAGGGAGCACTGTCATTATTTAGCAAATCCAGCGAAAGTAATCTTGTGACGCTCCCAGTGACAAGTGAATTTAACTTATAAAAGTTGATAAAGGTAGTTGAAAGCATAAATTAACTCATACCAATAATTGTTTCTGAGGGTTTTGNATAGCTCACATTATGAAATGCAAAAGATGCTCCAATTTGCATCATGAAATGATGTACAGGTGACCCCTTTTTTTTATTTGAAGACACGACATGCCATATAGGCTAATTGGCACTATAAAATACGTACACCGTTCCTCTCAAAGACTACCTCTATAACCACCATCAAAACCTGCATAATATAGAAATTTAGCTATTTTTCTTTCGGTTTATTTCTTCGAGTAATATTTTGTTTCTGTGATTATGGCTACTGGGCAAGCAATAGGCAACCCCATTCCAGCTGTGAGAACATACCCGCTGGTGGAGCATCCAGTGGTGGTAATATATAGGGCCACAGCACCGGGCACAGTACCCCGTTGAACTCGCCGTCTCTACAAAGCTATGGACTCTTGGAGAGAATGATTTTAAGGTGTCTGACATTAATGGCACCCTCATCTTCCAGGTCAAGAGTAAACACTTAACCCTACATTGTCGCTTTCTGAAAGATGCAGCCGGTAGCACCCTTGTCAATCTCAGGCAGAAGGTATGTTTAATTGCTCTTTGTCATTTGCTTTCTTCTTTTTCAATCTAACCATCACAACAATGATAAATTCTAAATTTGGTTGCCTTTTACACGAGACTAGATATGATTCATTTAATATGAACATCGAGGATTATTATTATTTTCTAAATGTAATTTAATTGATAAGGACCATGCTTAAAATAACAATGATGAAAGTTGAATACAGTCAAATAAGTTTATTATCATTACTGTCCATATATCAATGAGATGGCTTACCGCGTGTTTATCATTTTCTCCAGATAAGGACCATGCATCGGAGGTGTGAAGCTTTTAGAGGAGAAAGATTTGCTTTTCACAGCCAAGAAATCAAAGTTGTTCCAATTCAAAACTGAGTTAGACATATTCTTGGCTAACAACAAAGCAGAGGTCCCTGATTTCAAGGTCAAGGGAGGGTACGGAGAGAGTTCCTGCTCTTTACTTCTTGGAGATTCCAATACCATGCTTTGCACAAGTTCGATACTCTCATTCATTTTAGAGTCCTATCTTTGCAGGTTTTCATACTAATATTTTTTAATCTTGCATAAATGCATAGATTACATTCTCTCACGACTATGATCTTGGATACAGATAGTTTTGGAGTGACTGTTTATCCTAATGTTGATTATGCCTTCATAGTAGCTCTTGTGGTGATTCTCGATGAGATCAATGCGGACCGTAGTGGCGAAGATTCAATACAGCTTTTGTTTTATTTCAAGAGGAGTTTTAAAGTTTTATTGCTTTTTCCTAATGTAAAATGTATGCTTTGTGGATGACATAAAGCGTAAAATATATAATGTTTGTTAAGTTTTATAATCATTTATTTAAATGTGTTTTGAATTCTAATCAAACCAAAAAAAAAAAAACAAACACATAACTTGAGATGAATGATTATTATATAAACTTAGCTGGATAACTTAAGTGAAATTTATGTGTATAAATTTGTTTGGAGTGCATGCAAAAGTTGGTTGTTGGTTGGGTAAAAAGAAGGCAATTTCATTGCTGAAGAAATATTTAAATTTTAACGATCAAATTAAAAGCTGCAATTTAAAACAGCCTATATATAAACACACACATGACTTTAAAATTTTGGTCTTAAAGTTTCTTTATTTTTAGATTTTTTTTTAATTTTAAAACTTGAGTTTTTGATTTAAAACTTCATTTTGTTTATCTTTTAAAATTTTTATTTTAAGAGATAATAAAGAATATCACTATAACATTGGTGTTTTTTTTATAACCCTTCATCATCTTTTTCCCCTTAAATTTTATTTGGTGGCTTTGTAGCACATATCTATATTTATTATTGTACATAAAATAAATTTGACTTCAAAAAATAGAGTTAGTAAATTTATTGAGTTCAAAACCCTAATTATAAATTTTATTATTTAATAAAAGTTAACTCAATTCAATTTAAAATATTATCGTCTTAATATTTAAAAAATAAATAAAGTTGAAGCAATGTTACCTTAAAAAAATATTTTTTTTAATCAAACTAAATCTTTAGTAGATGATATTTGAATTCACTAACTCAAATAATTAAACCCAAGCAAGCCAAATAATTAAATTCAAGCAACTTTATATTTTGGCAAAGTATCCTTTTCCACGAACCATCCTATGATACCTTCCTATTTTTTTTGTATTGTTAAAAACTAGTGCCATTTTGAACCTTAAATTAGGTATTTTGTGTAAAGTTTAATTTGGTTTTTTAACATTTAATTTTTTTAATTTTATATTTAATTGATCCTAAATTTTTAATTTAATATAATTTTATCCCTATTAAATTACAATATTAGCCCCAACTTTCAACACCTTTTTCATATTAGTTCTTGATTTTGGATTTGCATAATTTAACCTTTAATTGACAATTAAATTATTTTTTTCTTTAATTTCCCCTCTGATTTCAATCAATTAAGTCCCTATAGTTTAGTGTATTTTTAAAAATAATTATTAGTTGTGAATTTTTTTTAATTTAACTCCTAATTGACTTAAAACTATGGGTTTTTTTTTGTGATTTTACCCTTGATTTAAGCCAATTGACTTTGTAAAAATTAACTTTAGTCTCCTAAAATACTAATATTCTCATTAAGCTCAAATCGGGCTCCCAAACTTAAATTATCACCAATTAAACTTCTAATAAAATTAATTTAATCACTTTAAAATATAGTTAAGTCCTTACACCCAATTAAATCCTTCAATTGGATCCAAATTAATTTTTAAATATAATTAAATTTTAATCTGGCCCATGATTAAATCTAATTGGCCATTAAAAATTTAATTATGTTCTCAGGCTTAAGTTTTATGTAAATTTATCTAATAATAATTTAATTTGATCTTGAATTTGCATTGCCTCTTAAATTATGGGTAAAATAAAATACAATTAGACTCTCAATTCCACCTAAAAGATTTTTCTACATTTAAAATCCTTCCTCATCTAGTTTTTTTCACATTGTCAATCTCCTTACTATTATTATTTTATTTTTTATTTTTATTTAAAAAATAAATTTAAAGAAAAATCAAAAATAAATTATGATATAAGGTAGCATTTATTATCTAGAGACATAGAGAATGATATAGAATATGTGTATGTGGCAGTGGTATATAAAACTTTTTATATTTTATTTGGTTGATGAAGAACCAGGTAAGATAAAATATGAAAAGAGCTTATTTTACTGTTACTATCAAACTTATAATATTTGAAACAATAAATAAAATGGTAACATCTCCACTCATCAAAATCAGGTAAAATGGTAATATCTCCACTCATCAAGGTTTCTATGTAATTATTGTGGAAAAGATAATCATTTCTTAAAAAATAATATAGTTAAAATATATTTTACTCAATCATTAAACAAAAATTAATTGTATAAAATTAAATTTTTTTCTTTGCTTTAAATTATATTTTTTTATGTTTTGAATCATTTTGATATGCCAATATCAATAATAAATTTTAAAAAATAAAAAATATATATTATTTTATTATATTTTTAAATAAAAAATAATTTCACAATCAACAACCAAACATTAAAAAAGAAGAAGAAGAAGTTGTTACTGTAACGTTTTGACGTTTTCTTTTGGTGTGCAGTGTTGATCTGGTTCATGCCTAAAAAAGAAGACAGCTCGGGTGCCTTGTTTGACACTAGTCATTGCCTGCTAGATCTACTTGATCATGCTTACGGACGGACCATACGCGTCCTCCTTCATTATCAGGTCAACATGGGAGAGAATAGGACACGTGGAGACATGGAGGAGGGATAGCTTAATACTTAATTAACGCCCCTTGGCATCTGGACGTGGAGCCATGGGAAACTGATAGGATCGGACGCGGTTTGCAATATGTTGTCATTATCCTTCTTTATCCACGTGGAGCCAGACACAGCTCATCCTGATACGGAGACGATGCTCCAAGTTGCAGTATTTACGAATAAAAATGAGACCGCGTTGCCGTTGTTTATTTGTTTCTTAAAACTATTTTACAGTTGACTTTTTTGTTTGGCCTATTTTTTAAAAGAAAAAAACAAGTGCATTTAGTTACTTTTGATTATTGTTTTCAGAAAAAAGAATAGTAAAGATAAAACACCC
The DNA here is from genome assembly GCA_015708895.1 of Populus ilicifolia. Taxonomy (NCBI): domain Eukaryota; kingdom Viridiplantae; phylum Streptophyta; class Magnoliopsida; order Malpighiales; family Salicaceae; genus Populus; species Populus ilicifolia. The sequence goes on along the minus strand of SRLM01000239.1, from coordinate 935,220 downwards.
CTATTAGTTTAAAATGGAAAAAAATCTTTTAAGAATATTTTAAAAATAGATTTATTTTATATTTATATTTATATTTATATTTATATTTATATTCATTCAAAAAAATGTATTTATATTATTTCTATATTTATCCCCTACTAACCAAGAGGTAATTAAAAAAACAAATTGTGTCCTTAATATATTTCTACTCGTTGAAAAATTTTATATTGTTTGGAAGATAATTAGTGATTTTTTAAATTTATTTTTTAAAAAATAAATAGAACTAAGAAAGAAACCTCTAAATAAAAATATTCTTATGTGACAAGTGAATTTAACTTATAAAAGTTGATAAAGGTAGTTGAATGGGGGGTTGGGTTTGGGGGGCGGCGACAAGTTGATATATAGTTAAAAGTTATATTTTATATTCATAGCTCACATTATGAAATGCAAAAGATGCTCCAAGTTGCATCATGAAATGATGTACAGGTGACCCTTTTTTTTTTATTTGAAGACACGACATGCCATATAGGCTAATTGGCACTATAAAATACGTACACCGTTCCTCTCAAAGACTACTTCTATAACCACCATCAAAACCTGCATAATATAGAAATTTAGCTATTTTTCTTTCGGTTTATTTCTTCAAGTAATATATTGTTTCTGTGATTATGGCTACTGGGCACGCACCAGGCAACCCCATTCCAGCTGTGAGAACATACCCGCCGGTGGAGCATCCAGTGGTGGTAATAGGGCCACAGTACCTGGCACAGTACCCCGTTGAACTCGCCGTCTCTACAAAGCTATGGACTCTTGGAGAGAATGATTTTAAGGTGTCTGACATTAATGGCACCCTCATCTTCCAGGTCAAGAGTAAAATATTAAGCCTACATGATCGTCGTTTTCTGAAAGACGCGGCTGGTAACACCCTTGTCAATCTCAGGCAGAAGGTACGTTTAATTGCTCTCTCTCATTTGTTCCCTTCTTTTTCAATCTAACCATCACAACAATGATATGATTCAATCTGATATCAATTTCTTACAGCGTGTTTAATTTATCGTTTTCTCCAGATAATGACCATGCATCGGAGGTGGGAGGCTTTTAGAGGAGAAAGCAAGGAGGAGAAAGATTTGCTTTTCACAGCCAAGAAATCGAAGTTGTTCCAATTCAAGACTGAGCTAGACGTGTTCTTGGCTAACAACAAAGGAGACGTCCCTGATTTCAAGGTCAAAGGAGGCTACAGAGAGAGTTCCTGCTCTGTACTTCTTGGAGATTCCAATACCATGCTTGCACAGGTAACATTAACAAAAATTATTTCTGAAATATGACAATATTGAATAAATTTAGCCAGCATCATCTTCTCACATAGAACTATATGTCTGTGGCTGAGGCTGTCGTAGAAACACCCCAGATTTAATTATACCATTTACATTAAAACCTATTATTTTTTTAATCAAGAAAGTTGTCTTCATAATTAATAGCTCATCCCGGTATTTTCTTGTTATGTTAACGCAGATGCACAGAAGACACACCCTCGCGAGTACTATTTTGGAGACAGATAGTTTTGGAGTGACTGTGTATCCTAATGTTGATTATGCCTTCATAGTAGCTCTTGTGGTGATTCTCGACGAGATCAATGCGGATCGTAGTGGCGAAGATTAAATACAACTCCTGTGGTGGTTCTTGATGACATCAATTAATGCAGATCGCAGCGGCGAAGACTGAATATAATTTAAGTTTTTGTTTTATTACGAGTGAAGCCCTCAAGTTTAATTGTTCTTTCATTGTAAAAATTAAATGCAAACCATGTTTTATTGCTTTTCCTTAATGTAAAAATGTTTGCCTTGTGGGTGAAATAAAGAGTAAATAGAATGAAACAACTTGCAAGGGTTTTTCACTTTAACTTTTTTAAGTAGCTTTATAATCTAACTAATAAATTTAGTTTTTGACCCTTGAATCCAACGGATCTTCCTGAGGTATTAAATGCTTAATAGATAAGAGAATTGTGTTGTGAAATTGAAGTCCTTCAAGTTTAGAATTAGTTCAGTATGATTTTCAAATTCCAAAGCCTTTGTTTTAAGCTCTTCTCAAGTCCAAATCTGACCAGCATATGGAAACAAAGTGAACTATTAATTAATTAAATAAAATATTTCTTCATTTATTTTTTGCAATTGGTATTTGATTATTTAGCCCCTTGATAGAGTTGCGGTGAGGTATGATTGATTTTTTTAAGTATAATCTTTTTTAAAACACAAATCATACATCAGGAAGCAAAATAAAATACATGTTTTTGATTATTTTTTTTATGATTTTCTTTAAAAAAATAAAAAACCCAACCAAACCTTATCACACCTTTATTCCGAACATACCTTATATCCACCGGTTATTAAGTCCATGTACAATTAATTTTTATTTAATAATAACTCTCTATAAGTTAATTAAGAATTGATGAACAAAATTGCGATATTTTTGTATCCCACAATCTTTCACTTGTCGAGCTTTTATTGGCCAATCCATAATACCTAACAGATGGATGAAGTGATGTATATCGAAATTCTTTTTTATTTGTGGACCGAATAAAACAATTCTTATTAGCGGAGGGATGAAGTGTATCGAAATTCATTTTTATTTGAGGACAAGGATACCGTCCAATTAGATTATGCATCAAATTAAACTTAAACCTTGCTTAATTTAGACCATTTAAATCTTATTTATCACAGAATTAATGATAAGTTTAACAACACATCCTTTTTTAGGGTTTTGACTAGTAATAAATCCATGCACGTAGCCTGAAGAACACTTGCTTCAAATATTTAACCTAGAATCCAAAAAAGAACATTGTGAAATAAGATTTGCATGCACAAAACGAAATTAGCAGCTTAATTAGTTGATAAAGTAAATTAAATTACTTGTTTATTACTACCATAGTTAGATTTTATTTTCTTTTAAGGCCATGGTGTCCTCGAGCTATTTATAGACACACGATCGAGGGAGGCCAGTCCCCCTCTAATATATATTTAAATCTTAGACTTCAAACCATTCTCAAATAATTAAAACTCATCAAAACAAATGATGAAATCCTTGCAAAATATTACGCAAAAATAATTAATTTTTCGCAATCATTTCACCGCCAATAATCACGTTGTTAGATTTCCTGTATCCATTAATTATTTATGAACTAAAAGCTCCACTTAAATCTGGCGGTGGATGCAACGGTCAATAACTCTAGCCAGATGCAATCACCACCACCAACGGTAGATGTGTTAATTTGGGAAAGGAAGCTGCAAAGGTCAAATTCCAAAAGGAAATGGCCTTCACGATTTGCAGGATGGAGAATGGTTGTGTTTCCATGACACACCTGCGATGTCATCCGCCGTCGTGGCGCTGGTCCTATAACAAACGATGGAGGTGTTGACTAGATTTTGCCTTATCATTTATTTAAATAAAAGTAAACTAGAGTGGTCGCCATGCTACAGCCACGGATTGGAATGAATTTTTTTTCTTACATTAAAAATATTTTTACATTACAAAAAATATTATTCGCGTGTTGCTAGTATATTTTAAAAAATAAAATTATAATTTGTAATTCAAGTCACAGAATACCAATAAGCTATTTTTATTGAATTATCTAAAAAAACAACTTAATAAATTAATTGAATTTTTATTTAAAAAGTAAGTATGACAATCTGCACAAAAAGAATTCTTTGTAAAAAAAATCAAGAAACTTAATTCCTAAATAATTCAATGTTAAAAAATTAAGTTTTAAAAAAATAAAAATAAAATAAAAAATAATTCAAGTTAATCCAAGTTGTGAGGTCGAGATAACTCCATAAAAAACAAATCAAGAAAAATTACAATGTTCAATTCCTTATAACAATCTAAACATAGAAGGAATAAAATGAAAAAAAAATAACAAACACACCTTACTTAACCTCGTAAGCTGAATTATGTGAACATGATAACTTAAAAGAATACAAAATAAAAATAAATTATAAAGCTTAATTTCTAAATTAAAAGTCAATTTGACATTTTGGTAGTTGTTTTTTAAAGTGTTTTTTTGCTAAAAAATATATCAAAATTATTTAAAAAAAATTATTTTTTATATTAACACATCAAAATAATCCAAAAACACTAAAAAATAATTTTAAGAAAAAAAATTAAATTTTGGGCAAATAGTGTTTTGTCCTCAATTAAAAAAAAAATTTGGGCAAATAGTGTTTTGTCCTCAATGCTAAACGCCATTTAGTGTTAAATGACAAGACTAGAAAAACAAATCTTTAAAAAATAACCCAAAAAAATATTTGAGTTGACCCACCAAACATGAGACCAGGTTAATTTTATATAAAAAAAATTTAAAATAAAACCTAATGTTCAACAAACCCAATGCCGAATGATAAATCAAAACGGAAAATTATTTTACAAAACTAATGTATAAAAAAGCTTATGTCAACTTGGGATAATCTTTGAAACCCTTGATTTGAGTTATTAGGTCAGGATCACCGTACTAGAAAAAAAAATCATAAAGCTAAATTTGAAATCAATTTATTATTAAAGGATAAAATTAAAAAAAAAACAATTTTAAAAAAGAACCCAAAACAAAAAATAACAATCAAAATAATAACTAAAATTAACATAAAAAAATGAAATGACAACTTTTAATTTTGGTTCGTCCAGCATAAATCCTAAAGAAAGAAACGAGAGGGAGAAAGAAAAAATATTGTTGTTACCTAACCACTCACCATCTTATAACAAGCATCACACGAATAGATAGAATATAATGTTGCGCTTCGAATAATATGATGGATAAGCCTTTTTCCCACTAAAGGAGGTCGCACGTGCTACTTGAACATTGCAGGTCTCCTCTGCATGCTGACATGTATGGTGCACATGCGAACCTAGTTGGCCTGCCGATCAACCTTAGTCCGTTATCATTTTTTAGTTTTAATTTTTGTTGCTTAAAACTTACTTGTTTTACATCAATGCAATATCATTTTTCCAAACCAAGTATTAAACAAGTGTCAGAATTTGTTTGGAACATTGCAAGAACTTTATATATAGTCAAACATAATAAACTACAAAATCAAGTTCCAAATAGAATTAATATAAATGAATCAACTTTAAAAAAATGATAGACAAAAAAAAAAACTTAAACTCTTCCCCTTACCTTATAAATTAGTCTTTGATATTAACAAGAGAGAGAGAGAATATTTTTTTGTTTTAAATTCAATTCCCAAAACTCTAATACTTATTAAAAAAAATTAAATTAAATTTTATCTTGTAAAACCAAGCGTTGAACAAGTGATGGAACATTTCTCTAATATCTCAAGATTCTCCTATATATGTATGAAAAATAAATTATCAAGACAAATCACAAATCAAAACAATATCAAAGGACCAAATAAGAAGTAAAAACATTGAAGGACTAAAATGAAAAAAATCCTATATAATATAGAACAAAAAACAGAGAGGAGAATCACAAATACAGTGATGCACTTGGCCCTGTTAATTTAAAGAATTGTTACTATTACAAGCTCTATCTATTTTCAAAAACAGGAAGAAGAGAAAACAACAGAAGAAAACATAATAACAAAAAGTTTCAATGGCTATATCTATTTTTATATAATATGATATTTTTAAAATTTATTATTATATTCCAAGCCCACGTGATAATTAGTTCTAATAGATTTTTCTCAAAATCTTGTCATAACAATAGATTAGAAACTTAACTTGATGGGATTTCAAACCTTTTAAGCAAACTGATTTATGTTTAGATTTGAATTGTTTTAAATGATAATGGGGAGAATGAACCATTTGAGATTCGAACTAGTTTTCAAAATATCCTAGCTTATGTCAACTTAAGAAAAATGTTAAATATTAAAAAAAAATCCAGAAAATCATATGATACAATGATGGATCCTGCTATTAATCGAATGTCAGATGTTTTAAATTTAACATTATTCTAGTGTAATATTAACAATCATAAGTCCTTTTCTTTTCAAATAGTAGATCGTCGCTTCCGATTCCTCCCCACTATATACTTAACTACTAGGTTTGTTTAGATTTTTTGGGTAAAATCTGATAAATCGGTTCTTTAGTTGTTGTTTAGCTTAGTAATACAGCACAAGAGTTGAATAAAAAAATAATTTGGTCTTTCTTATTTTTTATTATTAACTTTTTAGAGTTGGTGGCACTATTTGGCCAAAACAGCAGCTAAATTAACCACCACTTAAGAGTTGTGGGATTAAGTTTTTGTTTGAAACTGTGATATACATGAGGTCGGTTAAAATTTTTGAAAAAATTATTTAACATTAATTTTTATATTTTTTTCATGTATTAATATTAAAAATAAATTTAAAAAAATATTATTTTAATATATTTATAAATAAATAAAAAATATTTTAAAATATAACTATTACTACACAGATATCTAGAGCAAAATCTCAATACAGTGGAGGCTAAAAGGAAGGCTAACACATAATCACTTGCTAATTAATGAGATTAGTGTATATAAATCATAGATGGACAAAATCAAATGTTTATTAGGGAACGTTTCATAATATAATTTAAAAATTCCCACTGGTCAGGGGGTCAATAATAATAGAAAAATAACATATAATGTTCTTTCCTGCCTCCACCATTGCCATTAATTTGGGAAGAGTATTATTGTCCGAAAAGAAACAAAGGTTGTATAAAAACATGGTCCACGCTTACTTTATATCATGGCCTTAATATGTCATTTGATCTGGTCTGATGGTAAATCAAAATATTATTCTAAATTGTGTCTTAGATTTTTCTCTTATTGAGGTTTGTTTGGGAACATGAATGAAATTATATTTTTTTAATTTTAATTATTTTGTTTGCTAAAAAAATATTTTGTTTTATGTTTTATATTATTTTAATGTGTTGATTTCAAAATTAATTTTTAAAATATAAAAAAATATTATTTTAATTTATTTTTAAATAAAAAATACTTAATTCACAAATGTTATAACAATCTCAAACATACCCTAAGAACACAAGGAAATCAACACTTCTAAGCAGGCATAAGGTGAACATGGGTTTAGGTAAAATTACAAATGGATTTAAAAAAAAATATTTAAGAAATATTTTATTGTTATTATTTATGTATATTTGACAAATAAATTTATAAGTAATTTTTATTTTGTATTAATGTATTTTATTAAGTGAGGAAAATCTTCATTTTACAAAGTATAATTGAAAAATATATCTTATTTATTCTTGAGATTTTTTTTATTACGGACCTTGAATTATTGTCCACGTTATTCATATGCTCTAGCCAACTCTATAACAGTGTCATGTTAAAAACAAATAAACAAACAAACTTATGAATTTAGGGCTATTCTTAATTATGCATGATATCAACTTTCTTTAACCAGCCAACTACCATAAAAAGATGCCTAGGTACTTTTGAAGAATTGAACTTTTTTTATATGCATTATCATTTTGAAAGTTATTAAACCTAATCTCTACCATAACTTGGGTTATCAATAGGATAAATTAACCCCTTTTGTAGGTATAATGAAAAAAGAAAGGATCATTTAAGATAAATGGAACCTGAAGAATTAATTAACAACAAAGAACATACTCTCGAAGGAGAGTTCTCCCAAATACATAAATCAAAATTACTTTTATATGAATTCACTTCTCTCAAAGTATGAAGCAGACGAACTTTCTAATCGAAATATTATATTTAAATTATAATAAATTAGTGAAAAGGTTATTATGAAATAATTACAAAATAAACATCTTGATTTTTTCTAAAGCCTTCAATTTCCAAATCCAAGTCCACCTCACATCTGGAAGAAGATTTGTAGCTTCGGACAAAAGCCAAGAATAAGTTGAGTTAGGATATACATACCATTCATGTTAGCAAACCACGTAAGACAATTCACTAGCCTTGGACAAGATGAAATTGGTATGGTCCTGATTTTTTGTTTTACTAAATCCAGAATCTATATAGCTAGTACACAGAAGTTCCATTTCTCACCATATCACAAATCTAAAATTTTGAAATATGAATCAATAATGTGAATCACATCCAAAACATTAATATGTCATTCTGCAACCAGGGTCAAATCATAAAGATAAATTCACATTGTGTACTCTGTAGATGAACCCATCATAGAGAAAATTAAATGCCTTGTATAAAAACATCTATGTAATTGAAACATTATGGGACACATTGTAAGTATTTAGCAATGTTGAAGATACTTATGTTACAATATTAATATCCATTGTTTCCTTTTTTCATTTATGATATGTCAAGTTAACTGACCTAAAAGAGCCATCTTAGCCAATCTTGTCTTCTTAATACTCCATTCGCCATAATTTCTTAGTAAGGACACAATATTTCAATTCACCAAATGAATTCCATAACCTAAAGTATGTTCACCCCATATGAAATTTCACACCATTTTATTAATTCCCAAGCAAACCAATTATGGAAGACAAATCTGCTACATAAAGTAAGGATTGTCGTTAAAACTAATTTTGCTAGCGTAACCCTTCCTGCCTTATTCAGCAACAAACCTTTTTAAGCTGCAAGTATAGATTGAATACTCTTCAAAATGAAATTTAGATCTAACTTCTTAACACTACCCTAAATTAAAGGAGAAGCCAAGGTACTTACCAAGACTGTTATTAAACTTAATGTTAGAAATTTATGAGAAATCATGCTCCACCCTTTCGTTAACATTGTTGGAGTACATTACTATTAATTGATCAAAATTCACCCTTAGACCTGAAGTGTTGCAGAAAGCTATCCTCATGCTCCTCCTTTCCGTTAACATGGTTGGAGCACGTTACTCTTGATTTATCAAAATTCACCCTTAGATCTGAAGCATTGCAGAAAGCTGTGAAGACACTAACAAGCATACATATTTGTGTCTTGGCAGCTTTAGTAAGGACATCATTCACAAAAAGAAGATGAGGGATACATGGCCATGATTTTTAATATTATTTTTATACAGTATATCTATTATTACATGAATGATAGATGTAAATTTTATGTTAAAAGATTACTTCCATTGAGAATTTTAAATTTATAAAATTTTATGAAGTAATTTAGTTATGAATTTGTCTTTTCAATAATTAATTAGAAAAGACTTTTTGCATGGTAGTTACATAATTTTATTATCAATTCATGTGTGAATTGATAATGAAAATGTAAATTAAAAACTATCATTTCCATTTTCATTTCCAATTAACTACAATTGCAGTAGTCAATTTGACTTTGATAATTAATTAACTATTATTGGACAGTTATTAAAAAAATTATCAATTCATCATGTGAATTGATAATTCCAATTAACTATAATCATTAATCACAATAGTCATTTGAAACTGCCATCTGGTAGTTAATTAACTATCATTTGGCAGCTAAGAAGAAGGGGAAAAAAAAGGAAAATCAAATGAACACATATTTTAAAAGATATGTATATATATATATATAATGTTAATATATATACACATCTTTTAAAAGATATGTGATAGTTAATATATATTAATATTAAGAATAATATTAAGATAATTAATATTTTTTGTTAATATAAATTGTCAAATAGCAGTACTAATTTATTTACTGTTAAAATAAATTGCTTAATTTCTATATTTTTTAATATATATGATTATACATGTTTTAATTAAATATTAAGTATAATATTTATGTGCTTTTTGAAATATTTGTTGTAGTGGATAGGCAACAATAAATTAATCATTTATTGGGTTATGCCCTTAATCATGTTCATAAAATTCAAGAGCACATTGATTATATATATCATTGAATGAGTAGACTGGTTATGAGTGGTGTTTATAAATTCTACATGGAACATCAAATGTTAATCGTTCTCAATTCTCTGCCTAAAAAATAGATGTCAGTGCGACTATCATTAAAATATAGGTTGGAATCATTAGATTTTAATAATTTTATTGATGAAATGTTGCTTGAGACCGAACATCAATATGTCAAAAAGAGTATACAATGTACTAGAAAACGCACAGGTCATTTGGATACTGCTGTTAAATTCATTTCATGGTTTCAGCAAAATAAACTTAGAGAAGATGACTTTGATAAAGTGGATGATGTAATTGGAGACCCTACTTATATGCCTATAATATAAAATAATTTTGAAATTTATTATTCTTAATATTGTATTTTTTTAAGATAATTGGTTGTTTAATTATGAATTGAATATTTTATGTAATTTAAGTTTAATTATATTATATGTATACTTATGATACTATGTGCAACCAAATCAGTGAGAGTTGTTAAATGAAACTAATAATTATAATTTTGCACTCATTTAAATTTTTAATAATAATTAGACCATACAATTAAAAATTGATTAAGTGTTTACATTCTTTTTATTTATATTGTATGTGTTAGATTATTATTTATTTAATTTAGAATGAAGTGGCAAAATATATCAATTAAATTATACTAGATACTAATATTTATGATTGCTGTCAATAGAGCTTAATATGGTTGTATCTAAGAGTATTATTATTGATTTGAACCATGGAGACAAAATAAATGAAAAGAATTATGATGTTTGGCATCGTAAGATTAGGTATCTCCTAGAAGAGCTAAAAAATTGAGTATCTCATCCACCTCATATGAACTATGAAATGGTGTCAAACCTTATCTAGGTTATTTCCATTCATGGCAATATGCAACTTCTATTCACAATACTTCTCATGAATAAGGAAAACTTGGTCTTAGAGGAAGAAATGTATCTTTATAAGATATTTTGAACATTTCAAAGAATTTGTATTTATTGATGAAAAAGCTAGTGAAAGAGTGACAGAGATTGAATCATGTGACATTGTATTTTTAGAAAAGGTTTTTCCAAAAACAGGTGAGTTTGAAAAAGATTTTCAATTATCTAAAATGAAAAATAAATTATGGCACAACAAGTCATTGAACAGAGGACTTAGATGAAACTTTTGAACCTTTTAAATATAGTAGGAGTAATATTTTATCTATTCCTACTCTCATAGAGCAAGATCATGAGCAATCTCAACCTTGAAAAAGCATTCATGAACTAATTCTTCATTGTCGATTTAAGATTAAAGAGGAAACATTCATGATTACTCGACAACATAATTAAGAGCCTAAAACATTCAGTAATACTTTATCTGGTCCAAAAGTAAGGGAATGGATTAAAGCTGTAAAAGAAGAAATAGAGTCGATAAAAATTAATCAAGTCTAAGACTTGGTTGATTAATCATCAGAACGAAAATCCATTAGAAATAAATGGGTTCTTAAAATTAAACATAAAGCAGATGGGTTAACAAAACGTTATAAGGCTCAGCTAGTAGCAAAAGACTACACTCAAAAAGAGGAAATTAATTATGAAAATACATTCTCACTAGTTATGAGGACTATTTCAATTCATCTTATTTTAGCTCTAGTTGCGCATGTGGACTTAGAGTTATACCAAATAGATGTCAGAACTGAGTTCTCTTAATGGAGAACTAAATGAGGAGATCTATATGGATCATCCTTTAGGATTCAAGACTAAAAGACAAAAGCATAAAGTTTACAATCTTAAAAGATTCATATATAATCTTAAACAAGCCTTTAGATAATAGAACATCAAGTTTCATCAAGCTATCCTTAAGAATGGTTTTATAATGATGGAAGAAGATCATTGTGTGTATTTAAAATGTTCTAATAATAGTTTTATAATATTATCCTTATATGTTGATGACATCTTAATAGCTAGAAAGAGCAAAGAGATAATTGATACTACTAAAAAATGGTTATCATTAAACTTTAAAATGAAAGACATGGGTGAGGCCAGCTATGTACTTGATATGAAAATCATAATAGATCGCGTTAAATGGCTTTTAGGTTTAACTCAAGAGACTTACATCAAAAAGATGTTAGAGTGCTATTACATGCAAGATAGCAAACCATGGACACCCCTATTGATAAAACTTTGAGCCTAAGTTGTGATATGTGTCCCAAGACTCTAAAAGAAAAGAAGAAAATATTCAGAGTGCCTTATGCTAGTGTTATCAGTAGTTTGATGTATATAATGATATGCACACATCCTGATATATGTTAAGCCATTGGATTGGTTAGCCGATATCAATCAAACCCTAGTCAAAAACACTAGATGACAATTAAAAGGATTCTATAATATCTAAAAGGAACTTTAAATTACATGTCATGTTACCAAGGAAAGAAAGATTTATGGTTGATTGGTTTTTCTAATGCTGATTGGAGAGAAGATATCGACGAATCCAAATCAATTTCAGGATGTGTTTTCTCGTTTAATGATAGTGCAATACTATGAAGGAGCAAGAAACAATCTTGCATAGCCTTATCTACAATGTAAGTTAAGTATATAGCTTGTTCCGCAGTAACATAAGATGTTATTTGGTTAAAAAATTTCATGTATTATTTAAAAATTATCAAATCAACATCAAACCCAGTGATAATTTACCGTGATAACACTACTGCAATAACTGTGGCTAAAGATCCAAAATACCATAGAAAGACCAAACACTTCAAAATGAGATATAACTACATTAGAGAAGTAATTACTGAACAAGATGTGATCCTAAAACATATTTTTACAAATTCTATGGTTGCAGATCCACTCACAAAACCAATAGGGATGCATTTGTTAGACATGTGAGATCCTTTGGCTTATGTAGAGTGTAATTAGTAATATGATTAGTTTTAAGGATCATACAAAAGCTTATAGCGATTGAGTAACGAATAAATGTCATTATAATATCATTTTATTCATTATGTGTTTCATGGATTATATTGAGTATCGTATAATATAATTTGTTAAAGTATGTTGATAAACTTATATTGGCTCACTTACATAAGCAATCACCTGTAGCACTTGTAATGTGAGTAGAGATAAGGCTATTTGAGTTTTAATGCTCAATAAGCAACTTAGGAGCAGTAGAAGCAATTTTAACTCAAAATGATTATTAAAAAGTCACATTCAATAAGATCAAGATGAGGTTTTTAAATAAAAGAATCTACATGAATGAATCCTCACTATTTATGTGTTTATTATGATTGAAGCCGAGCATGAAATTATTTGTCTGCACTAATGAAAAATGAGCAAGTGAGAATTTCTGGTTTGAAGTCTATTTTTTTAACAACAAGACTAAAACTCATATAGCATATTTTCTCTAACAATGAGAGCAATGACATACATTCTTTATCTTAATAAAAGAAAAGAGTAATCTACATTATAGTATGTATTTCATACTACATGTACTAGCAACCATTACAGAAATAAATAATGAATCCCTACTTCTTTATTATGTGAGTCCTAGAGATAATATCTAAGATCTCAAAATCTTACCCTATGTGACTTTTAATCATATCATAAGATGATGTATTAATGATCGTTACTTTAGGAGTATATGCTACGGTCATGGAATAATTCAAATTAAAAGAATACTATTGGAAAAACGAGTTAATTCAAATTTAATTGATATAAGAGCAAAAAAAAACAAAATTTTAGCTCTACACTTGGTACTTATATTCACCAACTAGGATCATGTCACTTGAATAGATTTGATATGATTTAAAATACTTGTAATTATAAGGATGGATTGAGAATGAAATTCTTGAGGGATTGAATTATATTCAGTTAAATGTGACTAAAAATGCTAAGGGTATATTAATACACTTTAAGAAATAATTAATTATGAGGTTGATACCTTTTATATGACCTGTATTAGGTTTATATATTAGAGCTTCTTTCACTGTGTACTTCAAGTCACACGATCCGTTCGTTAAGTATGAAATTCTTGTGCAAGTCTAAAGTATAATATATTAAAAAGATTTAGTCCTTCATAGGCTAGTGGAAGATGTTGATTATTGGGTTAGGTCTGGTCCGCCCATGATGGATAGACTTGGTCCAAGTTATTAGAGGAGTTATTAAAGGAAGTAATTGTCTCTTTGAATCATATATAAAGGGACATAACCCATATGAAAGAAAACAAGTTTTTATTATTGAAAGAACATAAGTGTTTCTTTCTCTTCTCCCATCTTAACTCTCTGTATTAACGTGATAAAATTTACAAAGACATTTATACTATGGAATATCACTTTGGTTTTAGTAATTAAAGTGACACTAGAGTAATTGATTCAAGAATAAGAAAGCGAATTCTCACAAATAAGTTTTCTTTTCTGATCTATAATTTCAAAAGAGAGAAACTGAAAAAGACTAAACATAAAATATAATCAACTTAATAGTACCTATCGGGAGTTTAAATTCTTCTAAGGTGGTTTTTAGAAAATCTCAATTAATCCTATCATATGCCTTCTCAAGATCAATTTTAGCTACCAAGATTCCATATCTATTGTTAGTCCTGTGCATATTATGTAAGACTTCTTGAGCGATTAAAACATTATCAGTAGTACTGCGACCTGTTATAAAGTTGCTCTAGAGAAGGCCAATAAGATCATCAAGATAAGATCGTAGTCAATTTACTAGAACGTTGGTAATAAGCTTATAAATAACATTTCATAAGCTTATAGGCCGAAACTACTTGAAGTTGGAATGATTCTTCTATTTCAAAATCAAAACCATAAGTATTTCTAAAATCTTTTTGCTAAAATTGCCTTGCTTAAAAGCAATTTGAATTAACCTTCAGATTTCTTCTCCCACTACATCCAAGTAAGTTTTGAAGAAGAAAGGTTGGAAACAATCCATACCCGTAGCTTTAAAAGGCTTTATACTAGAGAGAGTTATAAACACTTCATTTTTAGTAACCGGTTTCAACAATCTAGCCACTCTAAAATGACAAAGCTTATAAACTTCAATCCCATCCAAAGCTTAAGTATACATTATTAGAATTAAAAGAAGATTTGAAGAAATCAATGGCCTTAACTTATAACTGAGAATCATCTAAACATTAAAGATAAAGATCATAAGGGAGAAAAGGGCCTTCCAATATAAGTGAGTGCATTAAAATAATATTATTTTAAAAAAAATCAAAATAAAGTTTTAATTGGAATGATTAAATTCTTTAAGTTTGTCTAAATTACCTTCTTCTTCTTTTTTCCGGCTGAAACCATATTTGAAATCCACCTTCCAAACTAGTTAGGTTCAATAATTATTATTGAATTCAAGTTTAAAAGTTTTAATTATAAATGAACTGACTAACTTTATATAGATAGAAGATTAAACTTAGCCCCCAAATTATATAGATAGATTAATTAAAAAAATATGAGATTAAATTTTTAACTATCTTTTACTTAAAAATAATTAAAGATGTTTTAATCACAAAAAGAATTCTTATAGTATTTTGCAAGACGTAAAGGTGGGATTTTACTGATTTTCAAATTTGAATAAAATTTATAATTTCAGGATAACTTAGGAAATCATTATATTCACTCCAAAACGAATTTGCTAAAGCTTGGAGTAGGGGCCATTACTAATAAGTTGTGTATAAAAATGAATTAACGATTCTAAATTTCGTGTCAAATTTTATAATATTTAAAGTGTACTTGTTTTTGTAATTAAAAAAATACTATTGAAAAATTTTAAATTTTGATTTTATTTCAAATTAATTTTTGTATATTTTTAAATCTTTTCAATATACTAACGTTAAAAATATTTTTTAAAATAAAATTATTTTGATGTTTTTTAAAGTAAAAAATACTTTTAAAAAATTTACATCACAATTTAAAATATTATCTTTTATATATATATACACACACACACTAGAGTATGGCTGAAGAGAGACAAAATTTACAATTCGGCATCGATTGTCATAAACAATAAAATTCAACAACTAGGAAACAGCCAAGACGATGAGTCCTGTGTTTATCGCTTAAACAAAAGAAATTGGCAATATGCCTCTGATTTTAAGAAAGCTTTGGGCCATCCAATTTCTTAACATATTCGCAGAGCCGACCCTGATTGAGACCTTTAATACTCTTTTTTGTCCAATCTACCGTGACTTTTTATTTATTGACTCGTCACAGCCACCCTTCGTCTCTCGCTAGCCTCCTGCCTTCCAATTATCCGAATAAAATTATAAAAAGAACTCAAAAAGGGCATAAAAATAAAAGGAAAAGATTTGCTGGGCACGTAAAAGGAAAAGATTCTCACTCTTCCAAGCCCATGTAATTTTTACGGTGTATTTGATGGTAAAGTTGAAAATACTTATTTAAAATTACTTTTATCTAAATGAATGTATTTTTTATGATTTTAAAATAATTTTTTTATTTTTTAAAATTTATGTTTACATTATCACATCAGAATAATTCAAAAACCCAAAAATATTGACTTACACTCTCAATTCTCAAGCATATCCTTAAACCCCGTTTGGAACTGCATTTGCAATGGAGTTTTACCAAAATCCGAATTATTTTTATTTAAAATTAATATTTTTTATGATATATTAATATTAAAAATAATTTAAAAAAAAACAATCACTTCGTACTTTCACCAACCCCTTATTGATCAGATTATGTATAAAAAGAGAGAAAGAAAAACGAAATTTCCGGGGGGAGAATAGCTGGGAAAAGGGGGGGAGAGAAAAAAACAGCAAGTCAGAGTGAAACAAATGCAAAGAAAAATCAAGGAGAGGTGAGCTGACCTGAGATCAGTAAGAAAACTAAAATCCAAGAAAATTACGGGAAACTCACCTTAATTTTCCCTTCTTTTTATTCTTTTCTGCCAAACAAAATATATAATAATATTATTATGAAAAGGAGAGAAAGAAAGAAAGGCAGGGAGATATACATATAAGACTCTTTCTTTTTCTTTCTTTTCTTACTTTTTATTATTTATCTTCATCGTCATATCATAATCACAGTCGCCTTCAATTTTCTTGTCAAACAAACACCACCCACAAAACACGAGAAAAGGAAGCGAGAAAGAGAAAAGGAGAGAGATTGATGGCTCGTGCTATGGGGATGGGTTTGGGTTTGGGTTCGGGTTCATCTTCTTCGGCAACTGTAGCGGTTGATAAAGCAACAAGCGATCTTTTAATCGGTCCTGATTGGACTATGAATATTGATATCTGTGATTCTGTTAATTCTAATTACTGGTAATTTCTTTTCTTTTTTTCTTTATAGCCCATCTTTTCTTTTTAAGTTTTGGTGTTGACTTTGATGTTCTTGCTGAGAATTTTACGTTTTCTTTTTCAAATTTTGATAACAGGTAGGTTTTATGTATTCTTTGTACTTGTATACGTATGTATGTGTTGCAGATTCTGTTTCTGTAATTCTTTTTTGTTGTGTAGCTGAAATTGAAAGCTTTATTCTTTGTTATTTGTCAGTTACGATCAAAGTAGATTTTTTGTTTTTTTTCTTTGAAAAAGCTTTGAATTTTATGTGAAATAAAGATTAGTTTTTACAGGGAGTTGTTCTTTTTTTTTTTAAAGTGGGTTTTGTGATATTAGCTTCTAGTGTTGGTTGATGATTTTTTTTTTTTTTTTTATCAGGCAAGCCAAGGATGTTGTGAAAGCTTTGAAAAAAAGGTTGCAGCACAAGAGCCCTAGAGTCCAACTACTTGCTCTGACGGTACTTTATTTTTTCTTGAATTTAGTAATTTTTCTTCTTTTTTTTCTTAATTTTTCATTTCCATTACTTTTTTGAATTTGAACACTTGGAGCTTTTGTGTGAGATTTTTTTTATTATTATTTTTGCACCACTACATGCATTTGAATTATGTATTTGGGATTCGTGGAAGCTGTTATAAAGTTCTTTTTCTTTTTTGGTGTTTTTGGAGTTGATTAATTGAGTGCAAAATTTACTTTGTAGCTTTTGGAGACAATGGTGAAGAACTGTGGTGATTATGTCCATTTTCAAATTGCTGAAAGGAATATATTGGGGGAAATGGTGAAAATCGTAAAGAAGAAGGTAACTCCTTGATTTTCTTGCTAGAATTATTCCTCCATGACTTGCAAGTTTTCTATTCTAATATGTATTCATTTTAAGATCTTTTAGAAATTCTTTTGTTGGCCTTTTAACCATCAGAGACCAGTTCAAGTGTTAGATATCACACTATAGATGGTTGCCATTCAGAGTCCTCTTGTAGTTGTAACCTTGCAGCCATTCTATTTCGAGAAGATGTTAATATTGAGCTCCAGAAATGGAAAAGATAAAATGTTAGCAGAATTATCTGGTAGTGAAATAGAGTTTTGCATATACAGTAAAGAGATGGAACTGTTTGTGTTGCAGTTGATACATTGTTATGCTGTGTGTTCTATGGAGATTCCAATGAGGGTCGTTCTCCTCAAACCTTGTAACTAGGCCAGAAAAAATGGTTCAGGAGGAATGGCAATCTGGTTTATGTGAGTAAGATAGTAAGCAGTAGTTTTGGCCCATCTTAACTAGGATAACAGATAAAATATAATATGATTGCACTTCTTGGTGCCTTTTCCATAAGAAATCATAGTGGTTTTGATGTTAAATTTCCCAATTACTTTGCCTTAGGCCTCCATTGGTATCAAATAAGACGAACATAGTTGATTTTGCGTGAGAAAGTTGAAAACTTGATATTTGTATTTTATTTTATTTTCTCTCATCTAATCACCCTCGTACGTTTTCTTCAAAAAACTAAAAGGGGGCTAGGATGGGGAAGCTTTGATCTTAATTTAACACATTTTAATGGGATGTGCAGACAGATATGCATGTGAGAGATAAGATTCTGGCTTTGATTGATTCTTGGCAAGAGGCATTTGGCGGGCCTGGAGGAAAACACTCTCAATATTATTGGGCATACGAGGAATTAAGGGTCGGTATTTATTTGATCTACTCTTGCTGGGTTCAGTATGTGTGCCATGCATGAATTTTATTTTATTTTTAGTCGACTTTGGAAGTGGGACTGTAATCATTGAATGTTGGGCTGATTAGTCCCAGATCTGAACATAATTCCTAGGTTTGGATCCAGCCTAATATTGCAGTGAACGGTCAATTTTTGAATGCTGGAAAGATGTGCTCTTGATTTGATCAATGTTAAAACTAATGCGTGATTCATAATAAGAGTGCAATCAAATGATGCTATGGAAGAGTATAATCAAAGAAGATACAAACCAAATCCTATGGAGGAAATATTGTCCGTATGCTCTTACAGCCATATCATAAGTTTTTTCTTTCGTAGTAGTTAAACAACAAATTATGCCAATATTACATGGAATATATACAGAAGAATTAATTTTTAGTTATGGGGTGTGTGAATGGCAGCGTGCAGGAGTTCAATTTCCCCAGCGTTCATCAAATGCAGCTCCAATATTTACACCACCTGCGACCAATCCAACATTGAGGCATGCCCAAACTGGTTATGGAATGCCTAGCAATTCTTCTAGTAGACTCGATGAAACAATGGCTGCGGAGATTGAAGGTTTAAGGTAAGGATCGATGGCTGGTTTGCACTTTGTATATGTCTGGTGTATTCTCAAAGTTCCCAAATCTCATATTTTGTATTTACTGATATTTTTCTTAATTATCATAGTCTGTCAAGCCTGGATTCCATGCGGGATGTTATGGAGCTCTTGAGTGATATGCTTCAAGCTGTTAACCCTAGAGACCGTGAGGTACGTGCGGTCAGCTTTTGACCTTTTAGGGAAACAAGGGAGTACAATATTTGAGATGTGGTCCTGCTCTTTTTCAGGCTGTAAAAGATGAAGTTATAGTGGATCTTGTCAACCAGTGTCGATCCAACCAGAAAAAGTTGATGCAGATGCTAACTACAACTGGGTCAGTCACTGTTTAAATTTCAATTTTGCTGAAAACATGTTCTTGATATAAGATAGTTAGCTATATGCTTGTCTTATTTTCTCCATGCACATGCGTGTTGATCCCATGCAAGTCTGGCGCATGAATATCTTAAAAGTGTCTTGGTTGTGATACAGGGATGAGGAACTTCTTGGTAAGGGTCTTGAACTAAATGACAGTATGCAAATCTTGCTTGCAAAACACGATGCTATTGCTTCTGGCTCTCCTATGCCAACTCAAGTAACAAGTTTAAGCCCCAAATCAAGTGAAGGATGTTCCTCTGACATCAAACCAACTGAAGCAAGAGATGCCAGCCCAAGATCTATGGCTAATTCTGTCATGCCAGTTGCTAATATGACAAGGAGTGCAGTAGATGAAGAGGATGAAGAGGATGACTTTGCACAGCTTGCACGCAGGTACTCATGCTTATGAAATTAATCTTATATAATTTCTTCTTGGGTGATGTGAACTATTATTAGCACATTACATGTATGTGGGGTATTGCAGTTCCATCACTATGGAACCCATCATAAGGCAATCACTAGGTGGGAGATAAAACATTTACCATTACTGGCGGCCAGCATGACGAGGCACTAGAGCACTGATTGCTGGATAAAAGACTGCTCAGTTTATTTTAAATTGGTAGCTGGCCAACCTTTATGGAGATCTTACAGATTACTGATCCATTTCCTTTGTTCATGTTCTGCATCGTGGGTTTTACCGATGTTTTGATTTATATTTGCTTACGTTTTGTACTGTGAACACAGGCATTCCAAAACACAGTCCGGTTCATCTCAAAGCTCAGGTGGGACAAATGGAGCTCTTGTGCCATTGGATGCTGGCATGCCCACTGCATCAACCTCTTCCCCGTGCAATTCTCTGGCACTTGCTGATCCGTCTCCACCAGTTAAAGCCATGAAAGATCAGGATATGATTGACTTTTTGAGCCTTGCCTTGTCAACAACATCAACCTCTCCTCCCACCCCACCTGTCTCCAACCAGCCCATGCCTCAGATACCTCCTTCCTCCAGCACACAAGGTTATCCCTATGTTTCTCAAACTTATCCTGTAAGCCAAGGGCCTGTTCCATACAACAGCTATGTCGTTCCATGGGCCCAACCTCAAACTCAGCAGCACCAATTACAATCTCCATCTCAAAACCAGTTACAGCCTCACTCTTACCAACATTTACGTCCTCCATCACAACCGCAGCAACAGTTGCAACCTGAACCGCAACAGCAATCAACGCCTAAGCCTCTGCAGCATTTGCAGCATCAATCTAAACCGCAATTGCAACCTCAGTTCCAGCCACAGTTGCGACCTGAACCCCAGCAGCAATCAGTGCCTCAGCCTCAGCAGCGTTTGCAGCATCAGTCCCAACCACAATTACAGCCTCAGTTCCAGCCACAGTTGCAGTCACAACATCCTCAATACTCGTCTGTCTACCCACCTCCACCCTGGGCATCTACACCTGGATATCTCAACAACCAAAATCAAACATCTACTACAAATAACATGTTTTCATCCCCCCGATCCAACTCAAGCACGTCTTATACTCCCATGCAAGCAGCAAGACCTATGCAGCAATTTAATTCCCTTCCCACAAGAGCAGGCAATGGATCAATAATTAATGGTGATTCAAGTTCTGCTTCTAGGGTACCTGCACCTCCAGGACAAAAGCAGTCCTTTGTTCCCTCTTACAAGTTGTTTGATGATCTGAGTGTTCTGGGAAATTCTGATGGAAGGTTTAAAATGAATGGTAGCACACCGCCAAGCTTATCAGGATCTTCTGGCCAAAGTATGGTGGGTGGAAGGAAGTAAAAAGCTAGTGATTTAGGCATACTCAAACTAAATTTATATTTTTTGTGAATATGTCTAACGCTGGTGAATCTCTCAGTTTGGAGTGTCTTAAGAAAGTTCTTTAGATGTATCTAAGAAGGTTCTTTAGAAAGAAGCAATTATAGATTTGCGCTCCCATTGATTGGTTGTAAATCCAACTATTGTGTAGCTTTGTTTGCTTGTCTCAATACTTATCTATGATTTTTCTCGATATATGAAATTGAAGTGAGTTTTAGTGGTTTGAGCTACTATAACATGAATTTCGGAAAGCGAGTCGTCAACGAAGGTGTGGTTTCATCGTGTTTTTTAAAGATTTGAAGTTATTTTTTATTTTAAATTAATATTTATTGTGTTCTGGGTATTTTAATATATTCTTAAACAAAAGATAATTTCTACCATTAATCCTAAAGCTGGCTCCATCACTTCAGCCTGTCTTCCCAATTTATTTGTTGAAATCTCCTCCGTTGTGTGCTATATAGCTGTCGAAGATGCTTCAGTGGTGTGATCACAAGGATACTTCTGGCACGGACATACTAATAGGATGTCGATGTGTTGAAAAATCGAAGCTCTAATAATTTCCTCGCAGTCTACCATCAATCCATTTCCCCAATTTACCACCCACTGCTCATTTCAAGATCAAGTTGCAAGAAAAGATTCAAGTAACATGTCAATAACAACATCACTATTTGTCTGGCTAATGGCTGGATGCTTCAATGTCATTGTGTAATTACAACAACCGAGAACTTTTAAAGGGGAGGAGGAAAGCGGCGAAGGCGAGGGATTACATGGGGCAAGCTCGATAAATTAATTACAGGTTATACAATGGTTACCAAAAGACTATCGAAACATAAACCTCTGATAAAATACAAAGACGTGAACAAGTTAAACCCCTGCGTTACAGGGAATGATAACCAGATTAGCAACCTCTGTTTGCAACGCTCTGAATTATGTAAAGACAAGGAGTGCTGCTTTTACAAATGAACAAAGGGATGGAAGGATCAATGAGCACACCAAAAGGAAAAGAAGATAAGCCGAGGAAAGAAGCTATTTACACACATTCTACCCATATGGCCATACCCATACCCATAGAAAAATTATTTGCCAAAGCCCCAGGACCCTCCTGCAATATGCAGGACTGCACACCGCACGGGAGGCTAATGAAATATGTTGCACAAGAATCAGGATTCCAAATCAATGTTTCAGCATGGAGGTGTTGGCGTTGTAGCTCATCACATCGTGTGCTTCTGCTGCAGCCACTGCCAAAATGACAACTTAGTCGACTGGTAAAAGAAAATATGCTTTCATCTTGCTTGAGTGTTGTCATCGGCATAGATTGAGAATAGAGCATCAGTAGCACCAGCAGCAAGGAGCACTTGGTAAGGATGGAAGGTGAGGCAGCTTACAGGACTGATCTTCTGGCCCATGATGGTTAGGTGGTATGTAATGGAGTCTAATTGCTCACCATTTAGACTGAATAATTTAATAATTTGTTTTGCTGATCCGCTGGCAATAATAGGGGCATGTCTATGAACAGATAAAGCTGTGAGTGAGCCCCTGTGGGCCTTGATCGTGAGATAGGGATCCATAAGATTTCTCATATCCAGGAACTTCATGTCACCAGCCTGAGATGCACTGACAATCTGAAAGAAAACAAGAGAAAAGAAGTTCATGCATGGTGAGATGCAAATTCACCACCAGTATCGAAAAGTGCACTGGTTACCTTTCCAGGATCAAGCCCAGGTTGAAAGCCAATCCCCACAACTTTTACTACATTCTCAGTGTGTGGCCGACTAGCACAAACAAGCCTAGCATTAAGAGAGCGCAACAGTTCAGCAGAAAGGAACGCAAAGTGCAACATCTTTTGATACATAGTTCATCATAACCAACTATGCTAAAGATACTTAAACTTTAATTAAATGGTGCAGCAGCTCATGACTAGGTTTTTATTTGTAATTTCATCAAGTGATCATGTCATTAAATGTACTACATTATTTGAAAAAACTTTCCATATCACAAATGCCACATTATTTAGTAATTAAAATTTTGTCAGAAGTTTTAGGACCCCTAGCATTGGGTTACAACAAAATCCCAAACACATTTCATGCATGTACAACCCCAAAACATCTCACTGGAAAACATCAGAAACCAGCATATATGTATTTAGAAGCAGTATCATGTAAAAGGAAGCAACAGTATACAAGGATATCAATATTGTCAAAAACCTGTAAACATTACTAGAGGGACGATTTACAAGCAGAGCTTACATTTCACGTATCCGGACATCATAGAGTTTGACAGATCCATCCACAAAACCAGCAGCAAATTGACCTCCATGAACTTCAGAAGCAGACTGCACAGATAAACATAAAAGAAGATCTTTCAACATGATAGACAAGTTACCAATAATAACAGCAGATATTATACAAATTCCTAGGTAGAAATGAAATAAAAGATTATTTAAGACAGACGCTCTAAACAATAGTACACAAATTTATGAGCATCCTTAAATTGGGACAAGATTGTTCTAATACAAACATAATCTTTGCCCATCACAAATTTTGGTATCCATAGGAATTCAATTTGAAGGTGCTATTGAAAGATGTAGTCCCAAGAGAACCAATTCACTTTTATGCCAGGAAACTATAAAGGCTACCCTATTCCCAATGAGATTGATACAAATAAAAAGAGAAGAAATGAAACCTCCACAAAGCTTCTATCACTCCAGATACAGGACAACGGTCCTATTGTAGAGCTGGAAAACAAGAGTGAAAGTATGAAGGACAACTACAGCGATGAAAACTACTGGGAGGGAGGTGAACTGTTTCTCCAGTATGGTTTGGCTTATACCAAGAGTATAACAAGTGGCCTGTCATTTTGCTTTCACCATGGAGGAATTGATCGTCCATATTCAAGATGGCATACCATATCTTCTATTATTACAAATTATATAATTATAATGGATGAAATCAGAGGCAGGGTTAAATAGAAATGTATGTGGCATTCTAAGAACAATGCTTTTTGGTAAAACTAAAACAATATACTCTCACAACCTCAGAAATTCCAGAAATAGACGAAAGATCAGTAAGATGGAGTATAGGTATTGCGCAGTTGAATGCCCAAGTAAATGGGAGGAAAGTTGAAAAGAAATATTCTAGGAAACAAGATCCATGGAGCCAGCTGCAGCTAGTTAGGATAAAAGGCTCAGTTTCATCCAGTCAGAAACAGTTTTCTACAAACCTTGGCAAGATTTCTTTATATTCTACAGTTTATGATGTCAGGGAAAAATCTCAGGCATGAATAGTTAATAGTTGAAAATCAACAATGGTTGATAGTAAGTGATTGTTTTGCCTTACAACCTGCTTTTCAAATTACTTTTCGTCTTACAAGGGCCATCAAATTGATGATTTTTTAGGTGTTTTTAGATGGTTTTGATGTGCAATGTCGAAAATTAAAAAAAAAATCTTAAAAAACATAATTTTGATGCATTTTTTAATTAAAAAACACCCTGCACCACAATAGCAAACACACTGCAAGACACCTGTCTCCAGCAACCATCATTGTCAGAAATGACACAAAAGGCATTTGTTAAAGCCCCATGAGACAATCACATATCAGCATAATAGGAACATGCGTGATAACTTTTTTCTTAAGTGTTATTAGACTGCAATGCCAGCTGTAGTGTTATGTGAGTACCTACCCAATCAAACAACTAAACAGTAAATAATCAGAAAGTGAGGGAAATGAGGAAGTACAAAACGCCATGACAATACCAAAAACTAAGTGACCCATTTTCCATTTGTGAATGAAATATATTCATGCTGACAGAAGCTCTATCATTCTCCTTTCACACACCTAAATCATTCCCGCATCCACAGGCACACCATAAACAAAAGAACAAAAGGATCTCTTTCAAAACCACACAACATTTCACATTTGCAACTCTCGCTAATAATTTTGGTCTGCTATTATTACAGTAGCAAAAGAATGATACTACTTTTCAAAACCCCAGGAAACAGAACTCACCATTGCTGAGATGCTACAATCTGAAGACGAAGGAATGGAATGAATAAGCTGCTCTTTATCCAGGTCCCACAGCATGATGGATGATATCCCACTAGAAGCATACTAGTGATGCAACATTAAAATTGATGAAACTATTATGAACATCAAGTTATGAGTGTGAAAACATTACCTAAAGATAATCTTAAGAGTGAGTATATACCAGATATCCTGATTGTTGTTGCCAGTCCACAACAGCATTCAAACTCCCCACACTGGGTTTATGGCCTTGGATTGAAGAAAATGCAGTGACAAGCTTTTGCTTACCATACACAGTGTAGTCTTTCCAAATTCGTATATTTCCATCACCTACAGCAAAAACAAGCACAGCAAAATGATTCCAGGCACTCGAATATCAGACCATTGTAGCCACCATGAAATGAATTTCTGATCGTAAAAATCATTACATGAAGCAACAAGAAGCAAACTGTCATCAAGCTCGTTTACAAGACAGAGCTTAGAAATTCCCTTGTTTGGAAAATCATGATTATCAAACCCATTGAGAAGTTTACCTTCGTCATAATTCCATACCCTACAAAGAAACAAGCATCACACACCTCAAAGACCAATACCAGAGATAAGATGAAAAACACCTGCCTATCACAATTCACCAAGGAAAAACAAAAACAAACAAAACCCATACTCCACCTTTTAGTGATTACCCAAAGTCTTCCTGTTGTACCCCAACAGAATTTAGGAGCACACATGCTGAATTTTTCTTACTAGATGGAAAAGGTAACAGAGTAAAAAGGACTAAAGATGAATCTGAGTAATGCATGTAAGTTTTCCAACTATTTAAATCATGGCATCAAACTATGTGGTAAATATATGACCAAACTTAGCATGTCATGCTGATATACCCATGTTAAAATAACATTATATTAAAGAATTATTGACAAGAGACTGGCTTGCCTAATCCGTTCATTCTCATCAGCAGCAACCACAATTGGGGCGAAAGGCTGCAGCAAGGCTGTCTTTGTACCAGTTTCAAACTTCGTATCCAAATTAGCAATTCTATTTTTAAGGTTGCTAACAGCTGACCAGGAAAATAAAAATTTCATCAGCTCAAGCAAAAATTAAAACAAAAATAAATAAATAATAGATGAGAAAACAAATAGAAAGGCCCACAGGAGTGCTGGCACGTAGCAATGTGCTCCAGCGCAAATTTTTCCCTCTCTTCTCTTCTAGCTAATATTTCTTCAGTATCATCTGGCACAGTGAGAAGTGGCTTTGAGAAGTGACCACAACTCCATTTGTAGATGGTTGACTGAGGAAGTAAACTGTGTTCTGTGCCTCCAGAAGATGAAACAGAACCCAAAAGAGGATCTGCTAATCCTGAATCTGGAAAATTCATAAGGTGTGGCCTGAAATCCAAAGAACACACTCTACGCATTCCTGTTACGTAACTTGGTCGAGGAGGGCTGACAGGAGGAGTTCTGAATGGTAGATGACCTGTTGAAAAATTCCAAAAGCAAAGATCATAGAACATCAAAAGCTGAAGGTGCAAATGAATAAGATGACGAAATCAATTGCTTGTAGTGATACAGCACAGTAACAGTAAAAAGATTTAAAGAAAAGAGTTACCTGCATTCATGTCAAACCAAGATGATGAACGAGCCATCCCACCAACACTTGGATATGGAGACGAAGTTTTTGGATCACCAGGGCATCCACTACTACCAGCAGAATTTACAGATTTTGTCACCACTTGCTCAATCCCAATAATGGACAGTACACTTCGACCAAGGCTTGCTATGCGTGGAGAAGGATCCTTGGCCAAAGTGCACATAGCTAGTACACACCGGGAATATAATTCATTCTCTAGTGGCTTTGGCCTTGAATGATTTGCTGCCCCATTGCTTACAATGTCATTCAATATACCAGAATTGGAATGCTGAGATGAATCATCAGATAAAGGTGATCCATGCATGATTCCAGCTGTAGTAAGAGGACTACTAGTGGATGCCCTTCCATCTCGAACCATAGATGGGTTGTCACTACCAACTCTTGTTAAAGGGCCAATTTGAGATGAAACAATACTTGCATGTGGCACATACTGATTTGGGTTGATGTATCCGCTACCTGTAGCTTTTACATGGACCAAAGAAGGTAATGAATTGAGCAGAGAATTAGACTGAGGTTTCCAATATGAGGCAGCCATTGACTTGAGGTGCTGTTTGTGGCCAAATGCAAAGCGTGCCAGAGCTGAAAAAAGACAACTCAATTCACTCAAGATTCAATATTGTAATCCCAAGAAGTCACTAAACCAACATGAAACAGAACAAAAAAAATAGAAACTGAATTCACTCAAGATTCACTATTGCAATCCCAATAAGTCTCTAAACAAACATGAAACAGAACACAAAAAAGAATTGACTACCCCATGCATCGATACCCCTACACATGCCCCAGGGTAGGTAAAGAGATAAAGTAGACATGACAAGGCAAAAAGGTGCCACGCATCATTGCTTTTCGAGAGAAGAGTCATGATAGGTTTTACTGTAAAGTAGCAAGTGCAAAAATGTCACTGTGTTTTCAAGGACAGAAACATACAACATTGACATGACAAAGATTGCTTTCAACTTGATTAATTTTTTCTACAAACTTGGCTACATAATAGACTGAAACAATACAGGAGGCACCGAAACGTTAACAGTTACTGAATATATAAGCATTAAGTATATCTGTGAGCAAAGCAAGAGGATTGAAGCCCAGGATCATCCAGGCTTGTAAGTACATTCACTGGCTTTGGATAATGTAATATATATATATATATATACATAGATAAGCCCTCCAGATTTTACTTCTGCCAACAAGAGAAAAAAAATTTCCCATGAAACAGATAAAAAACAAGATTAGGAGGCAGAAAAATGAGAAGAGTAGGTTAACCCGCTTCCTACTGAATCATGCATGATAATTGTAATTGAAAGCATATTCATAAAAAGAAAGAAAAATGATCCATCAAGTATAGAAATACGAACTGATAGTTATCATATACCTACAGCAACCTCCGCCCTAACCAGTGGACTTCCATCTGACACAAGGCTTAATAGACTTCTAATAATATTAACTTCAGCTCTAACTTTTTCTTCATCATCACACTCATCATCTCCATGAACACCATCTCTGCAGACATCACCGCCAACATCAAGCAAGGTGGCCAGTGCAAATGCAGCAGAAGCCCTAACCTGAAATGAATGGCTTCTGTATTAAGAGGCTTAATAAATAAGCAAACTCACTAAGAACTGCGAAGGAAAACAAACTAATTAAGAGGTAGACCTCTGGTTGAGGCAGCAACAGTAGAGGAGCATATATGGCAGGGGCATCAGCCTGCAAACCTAGCATCTGAGCCTCTGCGAAATCTTCCCACAGCTTTCCCAGGCAGAGGCAAAGCCACTGAAGAAACAAAGGTTCAGTTTGTGCATCAATTGGCACTGATCCTCGTAAGTGCCTCAAGCACACATGAATTAAATCAGCTTCAATACAGGCTTCCTGGCCCCGTCTGTGCCCATCAACAATAACAGCCAAAACAAATGCAGCCATTGCCCGCTGTTCTGGATATGCTTCCAAGCTATCGAGAAACCTAATAAAATATGTATGTCCCCCATCCTTAACAAGGTCAACCTGGCATGACTGAGAACAACAAAACAGAACTTCATAAGTACTTTTGTAGAAATGATTAGAGTAGAAGGTAAGACAGGGGTAAGATTTACAAGGTAAAGTTTTTGAAAAAAGAATAATAGCCACAAGAAGATTTCAAGACAAAGGCTCATGAAATATAATTTCTTATAGTGGTAAAATTGCCAGCCTAAGCAATTCTTTGAGCAATAATATCACTTTCGTACTCTTTATGGGTTGGGAAAACATCATTTTAGCAATGCAAGATGTATTTTAGGGACATCAATATTATTCCATCTTGTATCAATTGACAATATCGTTTTAGCAATAATGCCCCAAAGGCAAAAACCCTATGTATTTTAAAGTTTCTTGGTAGCTAGTATACCTTTGATAATTATGTGCATCACTGGAAATGATCATTTGCCGCCTTTCAACTTATGCTAACCAGTTTT
Source organism: Populus ilicifolia (assembly GCA_015708895.1). Classification (NCBI taxonomy): domain Eukaryota; kingdom Viridiplantae; phylum Streptophyta; class Magnoliopsida; order Malpighiales; family Salicaceae; genus Populus; species Populus ilicifolia. The sequence goes on along the minus strand of SRLM01000239.1, from coordinate 905,541 downwards.
ACAATATATATAATGCAAGTAAAGAATATTATACTCCAATAACTCCACAAGAGACCAAGAACATTCAAAATGTTGTCTCATATGCCAACGTACATGCAATGAATTTGTCAAAAAGCTGAAGTTAAAAATTTACCTTATCAAGTGCTAGAATTTTTGTCCATATGAATACAAGAATCTGCCTTAGCTCTGGTGTTGTTGTTTGCAACAGCTTCAAAACATATGGAAATATTCCAACAGATAAAGCCTAGAAAAACCAAACCCGTTAAATAACTTTGTAATAATAAAATTCCAACCAGTGCGCCTTTGTTCAAAAAAGAAAAATCACTAGCACCAAAGAATTCAACAGCAAGTACCAGATCTACTGCCCAAAGTCCCATATCAAGGAATCTCCCCAGAAGGACCAGTGCCCGGAACCGATGGCTTTGACTAAGCAGAACCTGTAGACAAATAAGTAAGAGATGTCATCATATAAAATGTTAATGACTAAGAAACAGAATAAAAGAATAGACTTCAGCTAAGACAGGCACAAATGTGGATAAAATCAAACCTAATATAAAAGCATTTTACAAGTTTAATTTTCATAATTACAAACTTTAGGGAAAGCCACTTATGATTTTCTGGAAACTAACATGGGCTAAGCGTCACACACCTGAAGAACAATAGGTAACTGCTCAGGTGGCTTCTTATGTTCAGAGCCATGGTCCAACCACACCTCAAAAGCTGTCAGTTGTTCAGTAAAAAAAGGACTTGGCTGAAAAAAATAACATGTTGCTTAGACATGATAAATTTTTATGCCTTGGATGGACAACAGGTGATAACATTAACAAGTAAAATAAAAAAGATAGTAGTCTAACAAAAGCATATGATAATTATGCCAAAAGCAATTTCATTACATTTCAGTGTAACATAGTACCAAGAAAACCAATGAAACACACCTGGAATTCCGCATTGGGGTCCTCGACCATAGATGGAAGCTGCGAGAGGCAAATTTCAGCAGCCATATCCCATGCATCCCTGCATTGAACCGTAGTGAAATTGTGATAAATGGATAGACAAAAACACTGCAGAATTAACAAAATGAGCATCTCCTCCAGTACCACATATGATGCTGATGGGTTGGTGGCAACACTGGGTGAGAAATCGGAGAACAATTTGCCGAACGCATAATTCTTTCAGCAAGTAAGAAATTTCTGAACAGACTGGCAACTAACAAATCTTGTCTGAACAACTTCTGAAAAAGATCTACAGGGAAAATTCAACCGTCAGCTATGTGTACCAAAGTGCACAGATGACAAATCGAAAAGGCATTATTTACTAAGAAGCAGCTACCACGGGGAAGAACATTCCAAGCAATAGTGTCTGTCACTGCAGTAAAGATCCAGTTCAATTCTCCCAGAAGTGTTTTACGATCGTTTTGCCGGCCAGGAATTTTATCAATTAATGAGTAGTCAAGGGAGTCACAAAGAAGTGAACGTCTGTAAAACCTGCAGTGCAGGGATCAAAGTAACCAAATGATTAACACGTATATAAAACAAAATCATCAATGACCACAAATTCAGGTATGAACCACATGAAAACTGCAAATATCAAGACAACTTGAAATAGTGCACTTAGATATTCCTTACAAAGCCAACAAACAACAAAATAATACAGGGCAATCATAGGCAATAACAAAATGTAATTATGCACATAGCAACATGGAAATCCTTTTCCAAAAGCCAGGAAGCTGCTATATGAAAGGAAAAGAAATGATGAATTATAACAATCAGAACTAAACCAAACAAAGGCACCAGCCTGACCATTTCAATGCCATCTTGATAGGAGTGGTGAGGCATGAAGTGAACACATCAGCTGGAAATTCATCACTTTGTGGCAAAGTCTCATGTGCTTCACAGGCTGCAAGCAGAATGCAATTGCTCACGGACCCAGCAGAGCCAGAAGCACTCCAGTCATGAAGCTATTTAAAGAAAAGAAACAGCAACAATAGTAAACAGACCACTAAAATTGTGGGATCAAATTTTATGAACAGCAGCAAATGGATACACAGTAAGAAATTTTATAAGAGCACAATTGCCGAATACCTCTAGAAATGCATTGACTATCATCCCAGCAGCAGAGCAATCAAGAACATAGATTGATGGTGTTCTTAGCCAGGAATCAAGATCACTGATTGGCAAGGGAATATATTGTGTATAGCTCTGAACCAGTCAAAAGGCGAGATAGTTTTAGCATGTTACATATAAAACTGTTTAGAAAGAGGATTGAAGCCATGAAATGCAGAAACTTGTCAGCTAAAAGAGTAAAAAGAAATACCTTATTGAAAAGCCAGATTTCACCATTAGCAGTTGGCTTTGGAACACCGTGCCCATTGTAATGAAACAGAACTCTCTCGGACTTGGCATGTTTTCGGCATGTATTACAAATTTTCTTCACTTCATCAACTGTGGGATCAAGTTGAACCTTGTAGCGGGCCTGGTCATAGAGAAATAATGTAAATACAAATGAAACTATAGAGATAATTCAAAGTAAACGGTATTTGTCAAGAATTTCCTCACCTTAGGTTGCCACCTTTCATACTGAATGCTCAAGCTTTTTCCAATTGTTTCAAGAGCTTTTTGAGGTGCCATTGAAAATGGATCTGTCAAAAAAGGAGATTATAAACTAAAAAAGGAGGATCTAAATTCATATATTAAAAAAAAAATTGTTCTTAGCACTCTTAATAATGCTTCACTTGATTGCCAAAATGATAAGATGATAGGTAAGTAAATTGGATTTAAAGTATGTGTTGCAAAATTCAGAAAGCTCCCAGATTCTAGAACTTTGCTTCCTTTCATACAATCAAAACATTACAATCATATGAATCATATGAGTCCAATGGTAACATAAATAATCAAACAATAGTGACAGAGTTGAGCACCACACAACAGTTTCCTAAAACAAGTTTAAAAACTGCATGATTCAAACATCAAAACAAAAGCTAAAGTGAAAGCAGCACAGAATATGAGCAGAGATAAGGCAAAAATCTAAAACTAATAAGAGAGAATCAGCAGCTAAAATTGCACCTATCCAGCATTCCATTCTGGCACAAGGGGATATCTTTATTACATCCGGAGGATCAACGCTGATGTTTAAACATAAAACTAGAGCTACATATCCAGTCTTCATCTGCACAAAAAGTTAAGATCTAAATCAAAAGACAAACACATGTAAGCATATAACTCCTAAGCATATAGAACAAAAATTTATCACAGTAGCATAACATGGAGATGATAAAAAAAATGACTAAGTAGAAAAGATGTGATTAATTATATATTACCATCAAAGCCCTTCTCAATAAAAGAAAAATATTCAATACAAGGAACAGAACTTTTGCAAACAGCATAATCTGAGGCAACAACATCCCAAAATGTGTAACAACTAAATGCATAAAAAAAATTCCCTACTTACTCATTCAATATTTCCTTACACGAAGCTATTTTCAGAGGACATGATCTATCGTTTTTGCAAAATCATTTTCTTCTAATCATACCAAGCGATAGAAACAGTACCTATTCTTAATAAGCACACGTGTCATTCACAAGATTTCATGGCATTTGCCAAAATTTATGGGAATCCCAAAGAAAAAAGATGGCCGACCCAGTGAAATTCTTAAAGCATTTGCCAAAATTAGGACAATCATTGTACCCTATCATCCAATCTTAGCACGATGTTAAGCTTGGACTGTTGCCTTCTAGAAAATTTTCATTTTTCCCAAGAGAATAAATAGTGCCACAAAAGAAATCAACTAGTACTTTTTTAGCTCCAAAGCACCAATGCCAAGCATGTTAATTTACCAGCAGACATTCAGTTATGCATGGCATGCACAACAGATGGTTGCATGGGCAACATGACAAACCTTATTGCAGTATTGAAATCTCATTAGCCATTTGAAAGTTTAATGAAGACTTTTTCATCCAAAGTAAAATGTAATGGAGAGCTAAATCATGAAGACAGCGACCCTTAAATTTCCTCAGCTGACTTTGTTTCAAAATCTCACAAAGCTCCATACTCGTCAGAGGTCGCATGATCTTTATTTCCGCTACTTTCGTCCACTTCAACATTTCTACTCCCAAATTCCCCTTACTTGATTGTTAAGCTAATACAAAGTCACGCATTTGATGGCATAAACTTTTTACCAATACAGCAAAATCCTAATCAGTACTTCTCTATAAACTACACTTCATTTCTAGGGATGCCATGTTAAAATTCCCACGTTCTGAAGACAATCCTCTATGAAACAAGAACCAAAACCATCAAGTGCCACAATTTCTATTTACATTGAATCAAAACCCCTTCAAAACCCCAAAAGGAACACATTTTCCGGTGATCACACAACAATCATTTACAAGTCTGCACAACCCAAACAAAAATACCATCTCCCCTCAACAGTTCCATTCTGTATTCACACAACTATTTTCTCAAAAAGGCCTTTTCAATTAATAACTACACAAACAAACCTAAAAGACCAAATTCGCTTCAAAATCATTAATCCGCCCAAAAAACGACCTAACCAAAAAAACCCTAAAAAACCTACAACTCATCCACATTCAATCAAACACTAAATTTCAACAACACAGCATCTTACTCTGTCCTTCGGCCGCCATTTTGAAACAGGTCCACTATCAGACGGACCAGTAGGCACTGAAGCTTCAAATGCCTCATGTCTAAGCTCACTCAAAACAGCACTCTGAGGCAAATACGCCATACTAGTCGTCGTCGCGGCTGTACTTCCTGTCGTCGCATTGCCTCCGCCGTAATTACTAGTGCTAGCAGTATCAGAATCTCTATCTCTATTATTATTGCTGCTGCTGCTGCTGCTATTATGATTAGTATCAGTGTTATTATCTCTTCTTGCTGAATCAAGAGCGTCGTCTCCGTGACTTGACGGAAAATCGTCGTAATGGTTGGAAACCAAAGCAACTGATGATTGTGAGGAGAATCTTGACGCCGTTAACTCTCCCAATGCCATCCAAATCCCTAGAAAACAAGAATAGCATGTACAGATTTTTTAGGAAATGGAGATTTGTTTTCGAAACCCTAGCTTTCGGAAGTGATGAAACGATATCGCTTTTGGAATCAGAAGAGAGAGTGGGAGTTTTTGCGGCGGTTGTGTGTATTCACAGAGGGAGGGAGGGGGTTAATCAACGAAACCGCTGAACCAGCGGCGCATGGAGATGCGTAGGAGAGAAGAGAGAGAATCCAGCTCGGTGGTGTGGTGGTGGAGAATGGTTGTGGTTGTCACTGCGGTGGTTGCGGTGGTGGAAGACGAGGGAGGGGCGCATAGAACAGTGTGGAGGCGCAACGAGAGAGGAGACGGTAGGAGAAATGAAGTGAGAAACGGAGAAAAGATGGTGCAGAGAGAAATAGGATTTTCGTTTGGCAAGCGAGGCTGTGTATAGGTGTATTTTAAATTGTTAATTTTATTTTAATTATTTATGTTTTTTAATATAAGGTAACTAATTTAGTTATTTTGTTTGAATTATGACTCATATATAAAATAAGTATGGATTTTAAAATTGTTTTATAGTTCTATTGCTGATGTGGCTTTTTATTTTCAGTTTGTGGATGAATTTTACCTCCTTCTTTTTCCATGTATATGTATATACACACATAATAAGACTGAGATAGAATTGATTTGATATATATTTTTTATTTTAAAATAATAACTAAACACCAGATATACATGAAATCAATTCTATCTCATTCTTGTGTGTATATATATATATATAGAAAAGATACATGGATTTTTTATTGAAAATATAAAAATAAAAACATGGATATTAAATAATTTTATTTCTGAAATTTAGTATACTTTTAAAATAAAAATCTAGGAGAGATGGTGATTCTTATCAAAGTAGTTTGTTTTAGTATAGTTATGATTGTTTTTCGAATAATTTTTTGTACTAAAATATATATCAATAATATTTTTTTAAAAAAAAATTATTTTTAACATCAAAATAATTTAAGAATATCAAAAATATATTGATTTGAAATTAATAAAAAAAATTATTTTTAAAACACGGAAATATCTTAAGTTAAAATGGTATAAAAAAATTGATTTTTTGTCTTTTCTAAAAACAAATTTAGGATCAATTATGCTGAGATATTTCTTATTGAATTCGATTTAAATGCTAGAGAGATCTATGATGTATGGGATGGGGAGGTTTCGTGAAGGTATACGTGGCCTCATTCTAATTGCAAGCACGAGTTGCTAATTGAAGAACATCACTGCAAGTTGTTTGAAATTAATTTTAGGAAAAGAATTTAATCGCACACTTGAAAATACTGAATGGCGTCTTGAGAGTGAGAGAGGAATTAGGAGGGAAATTAGGTTTAGGGATCAGGCAACCAGCAAATCAAGATGGGAAGCATTGATTCCGAATTCATTTTTGCCCATGTTCTATTAATTTGGGTTAAAGATTAATATTAAAGTTTATTTAAGGAAACTAACTATATTGGTAATTGAAAAGGAAATAGGACACCATGAAAGAGAAGCCATTGACCAATCAGTGCTGCTGCCATGACGATAGCCAGCCAGCTAAGCTATTGTACATGCGTGTACATTAAGGTGTCGTTGAAGGTAGATACCCACATCTCAGGCCAGCAGGAATGAAATGATGTACCCAGTGGGGCTTTTGTTTCACCGTCGCTAGAAGCAATGCTGTGTTAATGGATATCGCAGGGTTGATTTTTAAAAATATTTTTATTAAAAATTTAATTTTTAATTTTTAAAAAATTAATACATCAAAACAATCTAAAACTATTAAAAAATTTATATTTTAAACGATAAAAAATGAGTTAGAAAAAATGATTCAGATTGATTGAATTAATTTAAAATAGTATTATTTTATTTGTAGATATGATGAAATTTAAAATAAAATGATGTAATTTTAAAAATTAAATCTATTTTTTGATGTGATTATCAGTTGCTTTGCTAAATTTAGTTAAATTAATTTTAACCTATAAACTTGACTATATTTAATGATTTATCCATCTAGAATCTAATTTGAATTTGATTTCCTGTTAAATAGAATGAAAATAGATTTAATTATTTTTTTGATATGATATATTTATTCAGATTCAATTAACTAGATTAAAATTCAAACCTTGTTTTTTTATTAAAAAGTATTTTTTCAAAGTGAATTTTAAAAAAAATAAATTCTAATAAACTGAATTATTTTTTGATATTTGGTTGTACACTAAAAAATAAATTAAAAAATACTTTACAATGTTTAGTTATATTATAGAAAATGAGTTGAAAAATAACCTATTAATATTTTTAAAAAATTATTGAAATAATAAGAAATAAATCTTATAAATTAAAAATTTGAGTGAAAATAAAATTGAAAAAAATATAATTTTATAAATTATTTCAAATAAAATAAATAATAATTAAAATAATAAAGATCAAATCTAAAAACTTAAAAGATAAAAAAATTAAAATAATAATAATTACCATTTCATGGATTATTTTAAATGAAATAGGTAACAATTAAAGAATAAGAATTAAATTTAATAAATTAAAAATTAATTAAAATATAGAAAAATAAAAATACTATAAAAAATAAAACTGAAAAAAATATTTAAAATATATATATATATAGCATTTAAAAGTTTAATGTTCACATTTGATATAATCAATAAATAATATAATATTTTTAAATTTTTATAATTTTTAAAAAATATTTTTCATTGAAAATAAAAAATATTAAAAAAACAAATTAAATTTTTTTTAACTAAAAATTAATAAAATCATTATCAAAATCTCTAGGGCATGGTTGTTCTTCCTGATTGATGTGATAGGTGTTAAGTACAAGAGCTATCCCGTTTCTGCATGTGGTCCTATTTTAGGTGCCAGGACTGACACGCACAAAAAGGGAGAGGCGGGGGCGGAGGCGGAAAGGAGAAGCATGTGCAAACCTAGATTCTGCATTTCCCAAAATACCAATAAATTCAAGTAAATTTTCTGAATTTACTTCCTTAAAAACCTCATGCATTGAATAAGAACAGATCTCGTTAGCCAATTCCATAAATTTAACAATCGAGATTATTTAGGAAATAAATTTGAAAAAAATAAATTCATAGTTCATCTATTTTCTAGGAGGAAAAAAAACACGAAACCACAATGATTTATTTTTCTTTTTCTCCATAAAACAATTTTTTCTAAGGCTGAAATTACAAATATAACATGAAACACGTTTCGACAACATTTAATTATAGTTTTATTAGTCTAGTAAAATCTAGATGAATTAATAGGTAAAATCAACTCAACTCCAGAGATTTTTTTTAATTTTTATTCAAATTTTATTTTAAAAAATAAATAAATATTAATTTATATTAACTTGATAAATTTATAATTAGAGTGTTAGATTGATTCAAGCTCTATATTAGATTTGATAGTTGTATATTTAATTAGTGTATTGTTTATTGGTGATGTAGTGCATGATATTTTAAGAAAAATGATTCTTCAATAAAAATATTAAAAAATATTTTATTTATTTATTTTATATATCAGCACAATAAAAACTATTAATTTAATATTTTTTGTATAAAAAAATATTTTAAAAACACGTCAAACAACGAGAACAAACAGCCCGAAATCTCAAGATAGAGTAAAGTTTTCCTACTCCGATATTGTTTTCAACAATGACATGATGCTTCGTCCGACCAAAATAGACACGCTCGCAACTTCGTCTCTAATGCCAACTTTTTGTTTGCTCAAGCAACGCTCTCAATCATTTTTGGTAAACGCTAAGCACCTTCCTTGCCATATTACGAATCCCATGATCATTACATTAAAGAAGCAGATTTTCTATGCTACAATGGATATAACGCGTTGAAAAGTGCTGAGATTAACCTTATATATCATGGATGTGAGAGTATAATTTTGCTGCTGAACCACCTCTCTTGGTTTCTGATGTCATCCTCCATTGTCATCTCTGCAATTAAAATTTTTTTTTCCATCTCCCCCGTCTAATTTATTTTTCTTGAAATTAAACCTTGGTGTTAGAATTCTTTTATATGATCCTGATACTGAGTTTGTTTAAATATCAAGTTTCAAGTGTTTTTTTTTAAAAAAATGGTAGCTAGCCTCTATATTTCACCCAATATTAATTTATATATATTATCGTTATATACCAAGAGTGGTTATTTAAAAGACGTATTTAATATTGTGTTTTAAAAATATTTTTTAAAAAATTAATATATTTTTTATATTTTCAATTATTTTGATATACTAATCTAAAATATAATTTTTAAAAAATAAAAAATATTTTTAAAAATAATTATAATTATATTTTCAAACACACACACAGTATATGTGAGAGGTTAACAAGCGGTGAGATAATATTATAAATGCATTGAGTACGAAACTTTTTAGCTAAGAATCACCTAGTCATTTATTTTTATATTTTGAATAAATATTTTTAATGCTAGGACTTTATTTTACTAAAAGTAATAACAAAAATATATTTCACGTGGTAGGTTAAAGTATTGTATGTTTGCCGAGATTGTTTGGGCATCTCGNTATTTAATATTGTGTTTTAAAAATATTTTTTAAAAAATTAATATATTTTTTATATTTTCAATTATTTTGATATACTAATCTAAAATATAATTTTTAAAAAATAAAAAATATTTTTAAAAATAATTATAATTATATTTTCAAACACACACACAGTATATGTGAGAGGTTAACAAGCGGTGAGATAATATTATAAATGCATTGAGTACGAAACTTTTTAGCTAAGAATCACCTAGTCATTTATTTTTATATTTTGAATAAATATTTTTAATGCTAGGACTTTATTTTACTAAAAGTAATAACAAAAATATATTTCACGTGGTAGGTTAAAGTATTGTATGTTTGCCGAGATTGTTTGGGCATCTCGATCTTTTAAAAAATATAATTAAATTATTTGATTGTCTTTAAAAACAGGAAAAAAAAAAACTTTAGCCTAGACATTTTTTTGACAATTTCTTTTGCTATATATAGTTTAATTACTTTATTATCCTTGAAGCACAAACATTCCTAGGCTTGCCTTCAGGGGTATATTATTTATTTCATGTTGGCTTTTTTTTGTGGCAATACTCATGCGATCCCAAACTAACTTGATAAATTAATTAACAAATAAATAATAAATAAAAGGAAAAGTGGCACCCCGCCTCTACTTTTGATCATATTTCACCCAATATTAATTTTATACATTGGTGTGACATGTTATTTGAAAGGTGTGACATGTTATAAAGCAGTAAGATGATATTATAAATGCATTGAGCACAAAAATTTTTTAGCTAGCAATCACTTAATTATTTATTTTTCTATTTTAAATAAATATTTTTTTTATGTGAATGATTTTTAAGTATTAACAAAAATCTATTTCATGCGGGAAGAATATTGTATATTTGTGGATTATATTAGTTAAATTATTATTTTGCCCTTCACTAAAAAAACAACTAGCCTTTAAGGATTAAATGATAAATGAGTTTTTTCATGGGATTCATTTGTAGTTATGGGATTGTTTAGGACATCTTGATCTTTTATAATTTTTTAATTGATAAAATTGCTTGATTGTCCTTAAAAGCATGGAAAAATAATTTTGATTTTGGGATTTTTCAACAATTTCTTTTGCTAGGTACAATTTGATTACTCTATTATCCTGAAAGCATAAAAATTTTTAGGCTTGACTTTAGAGGTATGTTGGTTATTTATGTTGTTGTTTTTTTTTATGGCTATACTCATGTGATCCTGGGGTCATTTGATAATTTAATTAGTATTAATAAATAAAAAGAAAAGCTCGACAATGATTGGCTTTTTTATTTCTTTTCTTCTTCTTCTTCTTGTTTTCTTCCTTGGTTTTTATTCTTGTCCTTGCAGCATTTCACAACAACTATTTAATTTTATTTTTCTTAGGATTTGCACCTTGTTTTTTTTCATTGATTAATTTATATAATTTAATTTTTTTTATTTCATCCCCTACAGTTTTTTTTAAAAAAAATTCTAGATTCAATCCTTTTTTTTCTATTTATTTTATTATTGATATTTTTAGATTTTTTTTCTATATAAATTCACCCTCCTTCATTGTATTTGCATATTATATTATATTCTCATTGTTTTGGTTACTATTTTTTCAACATTAATAAATTTTAATTTTTTTTTTTCAATTTCAATATTAAATTGAGCATTTTGATTGACATTTAAAATTTAATGGTATGTAAATTTGAGAGATTAATATGATTTAAGAGATCTATCTTGACTCATTTCATGGGTTTTTTTATCTTTAAAAAAACTCATATTTTTTTAATTTCATCAATTGATATTTAATTTAATTAAATACTGAGCTCTATATTATTTTTTTTGTGTAGGATTTTTCACTATTCTTAAAAACAAGTGAGGTTGTTTCTAGTTTTTTTTCTTCATTGGTTTTAGTTTTTTTTTTAAATAAAATTAGATTAATTTTCTAATATTTAGTTTTAAAAATATATAATTTAATATGTTATTATCTCCATCTATTTAAATATTTTTTTAATGTGGGGAAAACATATTTAACCTACAGGGTAGTAAAAGATTTTTTTTTATGGTCATTTTTTTAATTTTCCTTTTTAGTATTTAATTTGTTGGGACATTAGTTTTTTTTATCTTATTCTTTGACATTTAATTTATTTGGATATTAAGTTTTTTTAATATGATTTTTTACTAAATTTAAAAATAACATAGATTATTCTAAATCTTTTTATTTATCATTAATTTTTATTTTTTAATTATATTATTAAATTAATTTAGTTTAATGAATCTAGTCAAATGAATTACTTGAGTCTTGATTTTTTTCTTTCTCATCTAAAAACAATGGTTTGAGTTAAGTCATAGGTTGCGTTGTATGTTTATTCAAGTTATTTTTTAAGTTTTTTTTAATTAAATATTTTTTAATTTATTTTAAATCTCTAATATTTAGTTAATTTAAATGAGAGCTTCTAATCTATTTTGATTTTGATTCCATGATATTGTATGAACTCAAACTCTAAATTAAGAATGTGACAGGTTTAACATGATAGGTTCTAATTCATCTAATATATTAATATTTTAATAAAAATTTTAACTATTATTTAATATATTATTTTTTTATTATATATTTAACTTTTAACTTTTTAGCATTTTTATATTTTTACAAGGTTATGAAAAAAATCTAACAGTGCAGTGGGAATCTAAAAACTAGTTCGCAGCTTGCATACTTACAGAGAAACTAGCAAAATAATAAATAAATCAACTTAACAATTCGTGGTTGTTTAATTATCATGAAGTAGATAACATTTATTTCTTTTTTAATAAAACAACGTATCTTAGTAATTTTATTGGAACAGGAGTAACTAATTACTCATAATTGATTAAATTATTGAATACTAACTACTAAGATAACTACTAAAATTAAATAAATAAAATCATCAAAAAGTCAAGGATATTGATTACTGAAGGTTGTTTTAGAATGAGGTTGAACCTGTATTTTAAAAAGAGTTATTTTTTATTTTTATTAAAATTTAATATGATTTATATGTTTTGTATTATTTTAATGTACTGATATTAAAAATAATTTTTAAAAAATAAAAAAAATATCATTAATATATATTTTAACATGAAAAAATATTTTTAAAAAATTATTAACACACTATCAAAATACTTACATGAAAACATTTATTAGACTTCATTTGTTGTTGAATTGTGTAAAAAAAAACCAAATATTCAAATAAAAACCAATGGTATTAATTAAACACATGAAATATATTTTTTTTTCTCAAAAAATTCTAAACACAAGCAAAACACGTGAATTGATTAAAAATATTAAACCACGCTTAATAAGTGTTCTAAAAACATTAGGACCCGTATATTATTTACGGTCCATAACTCTAAAGCATAATAATTATAATGACTTCAAATAACCATAGGAATTATCATTTCAGTTATAATATATTTTTTTTGTTTGTTGGAATTTATTACCTTAGTCCTTAAGCTACATAAAAAAAATTATTATTATTATGTCTGTCCATTTCCTAAATACCCTCCTCCCTCTTTCGTGTAAGAGGGATCTGATTAAAATAATCCTACATTATTATCTTAGCCAAGCTCATCAATTAGTTTGTATTTTCCGTGATAATAACTTTTCCATACAAACTTATAATATATATATATATATATATATATTAATTCATTAAATATTTTTAAGAGATAAAACACAGTTTTAACCACACCGAGGCTACACGCTCTCGAGCCGGCCAAATTTCACCTTTTTTAACTACTCAAGGTCATGATGATGAATTTCTCTAACTACAGCAGTTTAACTCTGGTAAACCAATCTTAATAGGATAAATTTGGCTTCAAATTCTACGATGGATGTGTTCAATGTTTTGCCTGAAAATATTCAATAAGAGTTTTAAAGGTGTGGAACACCTCAATTCCGATGTCCAATCCAAAGCGAAGCACTAGTGAAAGCATGATCAAAGATTCATGATTTTAACACACAAATGGATATGCCCAGAAGAACCAACAAGAAAAGCATATGCCATGACATGTGTGTTGTGACATCATAAGGGTCTTAATCAAACAGTGCACGCAAAGTTAAAAATCAATGATTAAGCACTTGATTTCAATGCTAATCTCTAATTAACCAAACCCTAATCTCACATCACTTAGCCTGCACAGACCGTCCACGTGTCTCATCTCATGCCCATGGCTTGTGTTGGGGCAGTCACATTTCAGGAAGCTTACAGGGAAATATCAAGTTGTGCTTAATTTATATCAAGTGATGGAGAGCATGACAATAACATGTAATAAACTTGTAATTTTCTTGATTAGGACAAGTGAATCAAAGGGGAGATTTGGGAATATCAAGAGGGGGGGAGTAGATCATGTCGTGCAAAAAACATATGCATTGAAAGGACAAATTTATTCGGGAAAAAATTAAAAAATTAAAGGCAGCTCTCAGCTTCACGGGTCAAATCATTTGTAGTCTCTCAAGTTTTGATGTTTTGTCAAATCAGCCCTTGTGTTTTACTTTTAGTCATACTGATGTGCATAAATGATAAGTGGGTGGAGTGACTACATCTCAAGTGGAGGGTTTTATTTGGCAAAAATTCTTTGAAAGGGACGAGCTTGACCAAATAGTGATTCGAGAAGCGCCTTAATTTGTACGTGACACGAGACTTTGTTGGGTTTGAAACTGTGGTTGTAATTGTTTTTTAAAGTTATTTTTATTTAGAAATGTATTAAAATAATATTTTTTTATTTTTTAAAAATTATTCTTTCCATTAACATATCAAAATAATTTTAAAAAATAAAAAAAATATTAATTTGAAGAAAAAATTTAAAATTTTTTTAAAATATTTTTAAAATACAAAAGCAAATATAGCTATTAATGAAAAACATGAAGATTTTCTAGGATTACGTGTAATAAAATTTTGATTTATATCTTTGAAGGTGAGAGATACAAACCTAGACATGATTATAAAAACAAGGATGTGGATCCATAATTCTCAACTTTGAAGCTCGAAATGATAAAAATCCATGGCGAGTCTATCCAATTGGTGGCTCAACTACTAAATTAAAAATATTAAATTTACAAAACCAAAGTCTATTAATTCTTCTCTTCCCAACCTGCAGTGGCAGGATAGAAAAACATAACAAATCAATTTCCTTTTTTCCACCCTTGTTGAAAGAAAGCAACAATCATGCTCAAACTATGTCCTCCTTTTCTCTTATGTTACTTTCTAAACCTATGTACAAAAATAAACTCATTGAAACCAACTCGATATCATATCTATATATGTATTTGATATTACAATAATTTTTTTATAATTATAATTAAAAAAATAGTTCAACAAAGGTTTTAAATTATATCTTTTTAAATAAGATTTTAAGAGATAATTTTAAAAAAAGTCCATGCAAATTAGATAGGACGAATTTAACCAAATATTTTTAAACTTTGAATTGCAACAAAATGCATGGTAGACTATAATTTTTATTGGGTTTATTTATTTTTGTATTTCAAAAATATTTTTTAAAAAAATAATTTTTTTCTTTATTTTAAATTAATATTTTTTGTTATTTTCAAATCATTTTGATATATTAATATCAACATTCATTTTTTTAAAATAAAAAATATTATTTTAAAATATTTATAAATAAAAAATATTCTTAAAAATAACCGCTACAATACTCTCCATAATCCTTATAATATCAAACAACCCTCCATGTAACTCTTTCTCCCCGAGTCCAGGAGACGATATAATAGGCTCGTTGTGCAATTGGCAGTCGTAGGGTCACCATGTGCACTACTGAATTAGTTTCATTATTCTTGATATTGTTAAAAAACAGTCATGACCTCTTGATATTTGATAATATCTTATTTAAACGCCTCATAGTCCACGCTAATACAGGATAGCAGGCATCTTCTTAATTAAATATATATATATATACAATATCTTTCCCCTTGGATAAGATCGCGAGGAGGGCCACTAGAACGCTTGAATGTGAAAAAAAGTGTACAAAATGAGCAACGGGAAGGACAACAACAACATCTAAAGGACTAAAGCTGGTCAACATTTGTAAGCTGCGAAAAGAAGGCGGCCAAAATGAATCATTTAAAAGCACGAGGTGGTGTGTTCTTAAATTTTAAGCTACTGATCATTAATTGTCGTCGATTTGAGAAAATCTTACATGAATTTTGTGCATTGAACCTAATCCATCATTATTTTGATTCGTTGCACCAAGCATGGAATCTGATCTTATCAAACACCCACGTAAATGCTTGTTTGAAAATGAAGTTGTAACATAATATAATTTTTTAAATAAAAAAATTAAAATTAATTAATAGGATATTTACAAGGGTAATTGCGATTATTTTTTAAAATATTTTTTATTCAAAAATATATTTAAAATAATATCTTTTATTTTTTAAAAAAATATTTTTAGAATCGACTAACATATCACAAAATGATATAAAAAACTAAAAAAAATATTAATTTTAAATAAAAATAAAAATTAAAAAAAATATAATTCCTATTTATTTCCAAACGCTTCCTAAGTATTTCGTCTGAAAATGAAGTTGCTGTATGCAACTTGCCTTTCTATGAAAAGTATTAACTCGCATTTTGATGCTTTCTATTTGGGAATTTCAAGCAGAAACTAAGACTACTCGATTCATGTAAAAAAAAAAAATATTGGTGGTGAAGATCTTGGCCATGATTTGCCACAATAATTAAATCCGATTGCTTTCTTCAACCTTTATGGAAAGCATGAAAGTTCCTGTGAAGTTTCGTCTCCTTTTGCACCTCCTTGCGTCTTACCTTTCTCGTACATGTTATTTAAAACAAGTTAGTGTTGAACATGCCCAGATTTTTCAGAAGTTATAACTAATCCATTTGAAATTAATAATTATTTTTTGTCTATTGAAGTTTCAATTTATTTTCAGCGTTAATGAAAGGTAAAACTCTCTCTCGTTCTTATATTATAAATGATTAAATATACTTATTTCGATTTTATTTCCACAACCATCAATCATTTAACCATTAATAAGAACAATTCCAAATACTTGGGGAGTGAACTCGTTAACCATGTGATTTCTCTCTTGGTTCTTCTTCCTTCTGGGGTCAAGTAAGGTTTTGTACAGGATGCAGGTTTGAGCATTCATTAGGAAAACCATTATCCTATTATATCAGGAAATAATCGTCAAAATTTTAATAATATTATAATTACATGCTATGCCGCAGAAAATCGAGAATTTTTCTATAGATGTACAAGGAAAATCATCTCCACCGGGGGCTTTTTTAGAATTTTATCAAGAAAAATGGAATTTGATTTCAAAATAATTCGTGTAAATTAATTATTTTTTAAATAAATTAAAATAATTTTTTTTATTTTAAAAAAATTATTTTTGAAATTATTTCATCAAGATAATTCAAAATATACAAAAAGAATTAATTTTTAATAACTTTTTTTAATTTTTTAAAAATAAGATTTGTTTCCAGCGCGTTGCTAAACATTTTAATACTTCCCACTTAATTACAAGAAAAAATATTTTTAATTGCAAAGCAGATTTTTTATTCCGATCATGACCGGAAGTAGTCATGGTATAAAAATCACAATAAAAAATTGGAAGGGTGGTGTGTGCAAACCAAACCCTTTTTGTAATCAATGTGGAAGAGCATGTCGCTTTCTCTCGAGTAACATCGACGGATTATTTTGGAGAAGATGAAAGCAAAGCAGGAGTTTACAAAATCTGGCGTAAATCAAAACTACAAGATACATCCGCACTTGAATGAAAAGCTTATAATTAAGAATAACAACTTTTGCTCGTGAAGATGATAAATCGACGGGGAAAAGTGTCAAATATTCAATGCACTAACTTATTAATTTCAAATCTAATGTTTCCATGGTGTTTCTCACTTGGCAGTGGCTAGTGGGTCATGCTTCACTTTGGATTTTCGTTTGCTGCATCAGCCAGCTAGCCACGATCAAATTCAATTAGCCAAGCATAGCATTAGAGTCCGAGGGATGTCGACAATTTCAAAATCATGCAAGTAGTGTCAGCCTCACTTTGCTTTCATTCTATAAATCCCAAGCAATGTGCTTAACTTTTGTTACTAAATATTAAAAAATAATACAAATTATATTTTAAAATATAATAATTTAAATAGTTAAATATAATATAATTTAAGTTATTAAATATAATATAATTTTAAAGTTATTAAATTAAAATAACTTTTTAATATACCTTCTCGTTAATCAAGTGATCACGAATTTAAATTTCATCATATTTTTTTATTTAATAAAAAATAGTATAAAATAGTATATATCCATGCAAGTTTCAATATTAAATATTTTTTATTTAAAATAGTATATTTAAGAATAATATAACCTATATATTTAAATTTTAACTAGTAATTCAAGCTATTATATTAAATTTTTTTTTAGCATAAAGTTTGAAAAAACAGGTTTAAAAATCATCACAACTTGTAACTTTTGTTTAAATTGAAATTTTTATCCGTAATTTAAAATAGAAAGACAGATTTAAACAATGAGAATTAAAAAGGACAACCCATCCTCATTTCCATTATTATTCATTTTTAAATGATTAACATACGGAGAATGGTTGACCTTGAAGTCTCAAATTCTACCATAAAGAATCCATAACTTTATCGTCTTTGGTCCTTTCCTATGCCCCAGCTAGCTTTTCTCTCCATTGCTTTTTGTGCATTATACACTAATAAGATAAAGAAAACAAGGGTCGCCAAGAACCGAGCCTCTCTTTAGCTCGTGAGAGAACACATTTCCAACCAGAGGACCCTGTGCGTCCCTACAAGATTGGCTTCAAGCCTGAAAGCCATTACTGGCGAGTTTGAGTGGCAGCAATGGCAAGGAGACACCATCAAAAGAGCGGATGAATTCTAGGTGTCTTTAATTGATCACATGCTTGAGACCATTTTGTCCCAGAACATGCCTGCTCATGTGGCGTATACTATAGCTAACCTCAATAGCCATGCCTGGTGTTGAAATAAGCTTGCTAGCTTATTTAATTTCGAATCTTGATGCCACAAAAGACTATCATTTTGATGAAACATGCTGATGTGATGGATGAATTTTCAAAGTTATCCTAAAAATAAAATCTTGTTCTGATTGATGTATAAGATGTCCGAAAATAATCAGATGTATCTCGAAGGTTGGAGGAAAAAAGAAAGAAAGAAAGTAGTCCTCCAAGTTTTTGATCTAGGTCATCTTAATTCATCTACCAAGATCTTGAACATGTCTGCATGTTTTGCCCATCCTTCAAACTCATCCTCTATAAATGTCCTCAAATTGAAAGTGCAAGGTCGTTGTGCTCGAAATTCTCATGGACTGGTTAATATTTGTTCGTTTGCACGGCGAATTGCGCGGCAGACTGCACAAACAAACAAACCCTAAGCATAATGAAAATCATGAAAGGATCAAAAGATGCAATCTTGTAAGTATGAGAGTTTTCAAATTTTATATGATTTATACGTGTGATCCAGTTTCCAAATCACCTAGACATCCACAGGCATGCATTAGTCGAGCCCTGCAGAGCACCAGTCCATTCCCCGGATGGTGGGTTTGACTAGGAAGGTAAGTAAAGAAACGATGCTAAAACAAAGACATCCACTAGGACTCACTATAGCTGGTGATTATAATTTTCTATTCCATGTTGTTTGAACATTCTATGGCTCAAACCTGCCACAAACAGTGCACCCTGTCGCTTTGATCTGTGGAAATTTGACAGGGGGAATGGATGTGGAAGATTTCTAGATTTCAAGGTCTGGGGAAAGAAGAAAGGGTCTTAATTGGTGTATGATGAAATCTCAGAGGTCATCCATGACGTGCATCTTCCCACGAAATTAAATCCTTCTGACATGGGATTATGTAGCCGTTTGAGCCCAATGGCTGCCGTGATTGCTGCCGCTAACCCATTTATCAACAGTAATAATACGCTAGCATCTCTATGTTCTTGTCTCGGGCATATAAAATTGCCTTCCAATCACTTTGGACTTTATGCAATTATTTATATACCTACTTACCTTTTCGTTGTATCACCGATTTTACCTCTTCAACTTCTTTTACTTTCAAAATACAAACCTTTTTCTTTTTATAGTAAATTTATTAAACCAACTTGATTTGACGAATTGATTTGAAAAACATGCAATTTAAAATTTAACTTGAGTTCGGTTTTAAATTAAACCAGAAAAAATAAATTTAATAAAATCTGATTGATCTAACTGAATTTTTAATGATTCATTAAACCTGATTAAACCTGATCAAGCCAATTTTAATAATAAAATACTATTTTTTTAATAAAATAATTAATTTCGATTGATTTTGATTACCCGAAACCCAAATGCTTTTGTAAATCAGTCCATAAATTAAGTTCGATGACAATAATTCACGCACGCGTGACTGTTGCTCATAGTTTCTTTTCTTTTTCTTTTTGCTTTAAATACAGCCGAGGCCAATTGTGCTGGTGGAATAGGGGTAATTGGTTAAAACTTAGAACTAACTTTGATTATAGGTAGAATTTGCACTTGAACATTCTAATCTCAAGAGCTATTAACCATGAAATTCTTTATAAATGGATCATTGGTTGGTTTGTGGGTACCTAAACTAGAACCACAAGCTCAAGAAATGAGCTTTGATTGACAGTTTAAAGGCAAATTTGCTAAAAAGGATTGATACATTCATAGAATTGGTATCTTAAATTGGTTTTTCGAATCCTTTCTGTCATTTGATTGGGTGGATCCTACTGATTAGTCTCATTAAAGATCCTAGTATCATTGAATTTAGTGTGATCCTTTGAGGAAAAGAGTAGTTGGAATGGAGCCATGCTTGGTGCGCTTTTATGAAGGAATTATACGTTCATGACTACGAGATTTATAATTCCGCAAAACGCAAAGCCCACCGACAGTTAAGGGTCATTTTAAACTAACAGCTGTTTTTTAAAATATTTTTATTTAAACATATACTAGAATATTTTTTTATTTTTAATATTAAAACATAAAAATATTTTTAAAAATAATTTAACAAACACGTTTTCTAATCGCTTTCTAAATCGTGAGGAAAATGGAATCTCTAGGCAAATTAAAACCCATTATGTTAACGGCAAGGTCCTTTCCAACAACAACATCTGGACGATAGCACCATGTACCCTTCTGTCTGGGGCCTGAACGAAGTGATGAATTAATGGAGGACCCGCGTAAAGTTGTACGAATGCCGGTTCTCAGCCAGGCTGGTTCCAGCAAATGCCACAGCTAAAAACACCTCTCTCAAGGCCCATTCTACAGGATTGCACTCATGCTCTACAACCGTTAATGGGGGCTCTCCTCCTCTCTCATCTGCTTAACAACAACGGTGATCATCTACTCCCAAGCCTTGCTTGCTGTTCTTGCGTAATTACAGCTCCTAAGGTTGTCGTGGGAAGTTGCTGTCTTGTGCTGTTTCTGTGGTATCCAACCAATAATGAGGCTGGAAGTCTTTAGGGATTACACATGTTCATATCGCATGACAGCAATGTGGTCAACCTGTGGACATATAAAGCTTTTCTTGGACCATCCGAATCCAAAACTAGCTGGTTATATCCTAGCATACAGGAAAGAGGTATACGCCGATAGCCTGCTTACCTTGGTATGGATTTCTTACTTGTATAATCGTTCCAGGTTACATTTCGAGTTGAATAATTTTTTTTTAAATATAGAAAAAATATTTGAGTGTTGTAAACATGTATTTCAGTAAAGAAAAATAATCATCCAAGGTTGATTTAATATGATTTTATTGATTTAATGAATTAAAAAATAATAAAATAATAGATAAAACATAACTTGATTAAAAAAATTCAAGAATATATATATATATTTAAAAATATATTAAGATGACATTACATTGGCTTAATCCAGGTAAATTTTAGTTTAAAAAATACAAAAAAAAAAAGAGAAAGAGAGAGAAATAAGAGTAACACTTCAGCTTTCCTACAAGGGCCTATTCGATTATTCTAACGATAAAATTACTCGATTCGTTTTGAAACTTTGAATATTTTTGTTTTTTATATTTAAAAAATATTTTTAAATTTTATTTATTTAGTATTTTCATATCAATTTAATATACTAATATTAAAAATAAATTTTAACAATAAAAAAATATTATTTTAATATATTGCTAAATAAAATATATTTTAAAAAATAATAGTAAACTAACCTGAGCCTTGGTTTTTTCCCAAGCACCCTTTCCTTAAGGCGATTCCTTTCAATTGTGGCTTGTTTGCAAAAATTGGGACATGGATTACATGTTTAATAATGTTTTTTCTTAAGAGAAAATCCTTGTTGCTTAGAACACGTTGCAGGCTCTTTAAGCTCTTGATTTTACAAGAGAATATTGTAAAAAACCTCAAAAATAAAATATGAGAAAATGATCATTGAAGTTATGAAAGAACAGAAATAAAAACTCTGAGAACAATTCTAGTTTAGCTTTTATCTATATACCACATAGAGATGAAGGATTAGTGGTACTAAAAATTTATTTAGATTGCGTTAAATTAATGTTACAAATATAGAAGTACTAAAAACACGTTTATGACAATTTAAGACTGAGATTAAAAAAATAAAAAAATATTTTTTGAATAATTTTTTACCATTTCATAATAGAAAAATAAAAAAAATACATTCCTTTCATCTCAACCATCTTTTTTTTTTATTTACATGGAATGTTCGGGCCAGCTTACGTGCATTACGATTAATTCCCACGGTCCACTGAACATCCTGCAAGCCCAATAAACATGTAAGACACCGCGGGGATGACAGACGTGCACGGTAAGACTTGAATCCGGGTGTGGAGAAAGGGAACAAGTCCCTCCCATCACTGGACTGTATCCTCGCGCGGATAATAACTACAATCTTTATTATTATTTTACCTCGTGATAATAACTACAATCTTATGAATGCCTTGGAACAAAGTTGAAAAAAGAAAAGGAAATATTTACTTGAAAATGGGTTCTAATAATCTCTCTTTTAAACTACATGGCATAAAGTGGTAGATGTTGGTCCATTTAGATGTGATGGACATGCGAAGCTTGTTGTAGGTAGGGCCTATGCAGAGGTTCGAAAAGGCCCAGCCATCCTCCTCCTATTTTAATCCGTTTATTTCACCTAAAATATTTTATCTAGATTTTCATGTATTTATTTTTAAAATAAAAATTAATTAATATAAAATATTTTATAAATAATAATTCACTTATAATATTATCCAACTATTTCAACTATTATCTTTATTTCATTATCGTCATCTTTTCTTTTTCTATCCATCACAACCTCCTTACTACTATTTCTTTTGTTTTTATCAACGCTATATCACCGTTCTCCTCCTCCACCACGATCTCAACCACTTATCTAACTCCACCACTATTATATCATCATCACAATAATTATCTTCTTCTTCTTCTTTCTTACCATCATTATCATGTCATTATCGCCACCCCATCATCCTTTTCATCTCTATGATCACCACGAACATGTCACTATCGCCACCACCATGTTTACTTACAATAAATAATTTGTTATTTTTTCGATTAAGAAACTCTCGTGGGTTGAAAACCTGGATGAAAACATGATTGAGAAATTGAACTAAGAACCCGTGGTGATTTAAATGGGGAAGATAAAAGTGAGGAATTCTTATTAATAGGCAGGAAACTTAAATGAGGAAATTGTTTTCCTGGGAATCAAGAGGTAGTTGAAGGGTTGAGGTTTCCCATTATTAGTTAATTATTCAGTGAAAAATGTCGACATTTTCAGCAAAAAGTCCCAGAATCTTGATGTACGGAAAAACTATGCTGCTCGCTTTGTCCATGGAATGAGCACATGATGTTCTCATCTTTACAATGATTGACCTAGCCCTAGTTTCTCATTAAAACCCATCCACTACCCTTTGTTTCTTTGCACACACTATCTCTTCTTGTTGGTTCATGCTAACTATCTGCATCATCTCATAGTCAACAATCAAATCCATAAATGGTGTGCCCAGCTCGACACCTATCAATGTCCACATTGTTGAGTGTAATGCTAAGGAAAAACATTAGCTTTCTTCAAGATCTTGCGCTCCTCTTGCTGGATGTCATCTTGCTTTCTGTGTCAGCTATCCGATACAACTCTGCCTTGCACTCTAGGCATTCTAACACTGCAGTTTTCCGCAGGTACTCCCTTGCGCCATCAATGGCTGCTCGACATGATCGTTGGTTGCTTCTCTAGCTACCCTTTCCTCTTTCTGTATCGCTGTTAATTAATTTTAAGTTTTTCAATTATTGTTCGATTGATGTTGGTTCTGTAATCCACTTCAAAATCGATGGATAATATTAATAATAATAATAATTTCGAAATTTGATTTGAACGTGGAGTTTTGAAAGAGCATTTTCCGTCCGACCTGCCGCTGGCACAAGCTAGGTGTCCAAAAAAACCAACCTCGAGCTAAACCAGTTTTATGTAGCTGGTCCGGTAAAAACTTATTCAGTTAATTCAATCAAAATCTTTTAAAAGATTTGTTGTTATTAAGATTAAAATTTTTAACCGTAAATTTTTTATTGTTCATCTCGTGATGTAATTAAAATAATTTTTAATAAATCTCTTAAAATTTTAATAACACTATCTTATTTAGTTATGTTTCAAAATAAGGTTTAATATCTTAAAAAAATATTATTTAAAAATCTCTTTAAGTGGACAAAACTTATGCTCTTGAGTAGCATAAAAACTAAAAGGAAAAACACATCTTAAAATTAAGGAAACTAGGCTGCAAATTGAGGTGAGTGCAATTTAAAAAAAAAATTGTTTTAAAAAATAAAAATATCTCTTCAATCTCCTTTCATAATGAATTTTGACTAATATGGAATTAATTCTTGCTATTATCAATCTTCATTACCGATTATAAAATTAAACCAGAAGTTTTCCGTGTTGAATAAAACTAATTAAGTTGAAAAAAAACTTTTTTATTTTTATTTATTAGTTAGAATAATTAACGGGCTTGCAATAATTTTTTTTATGAGCTGAAAAGCTAGTAAACC
The DNA here is from genome assembly GCA_015708895.1 of Populus ilicifolia. Lineage (NCBI taxonomy): Eukaryota > Viridiplantae > Streptophyta > Magnoliopsida > Malpighiales > Salicaceae > Populus > Populus ilicifolia. The sequence continues at coordinate 880,915 of SRLM01000239.1, read as the reverse complement.
AAATCCCAAGCTCAAAATATATATTGAAAAAAAATTAATTCTTCATTTAGATTTATTGTAAAAATATATTTTATAAGAAATCTAAATTTAGGACCTGAGATCCGGGTAAACTAGTGTGATTTAAGTTCAAAATTCACTTTGTCCATATCTCTCTAAACACTTTTGTGTTCGTTGAGTTTAATTTTAGCTTTCTAACTTTTTATTATATAAATNTATATATATATATATATATTCGGAATGGCTTTCCTCCGCAACAAGAATGGCGCGGCAGTCGATCTTTAAGCAGCTTCCTCGCCTCAAAACCTATGCGGTAGCATTACCGGTGCAAGTTTCTCCTCTTCGGTTTCGGGCCGGGTGGAATCGAAGTGTAAATAGGAGTGTTCAACTTCGAATCAGGTGGCCTTGAGAGCTCTTTAGTTAGGGAACACAAGGAAAAAGCCTTGCTTGGAGGTTCAATTCCTGGATAGTAAATGTGTGTGGTTTAAGTTCAAAATCCACTTTATTTAAGTTATATTACTCTAAAAACTTTTGTGTTTCTTCAGCTTAATTTTAACACTTCAACTTGAATCCACTTTATTAAGTCATATCCCTCTAAAACCTTTTGTGTTCTTCGGGCATAATTTTAACCATTCAACTTCCCATTATATAAATTACAAAAGAGACTTTATGTGTATATAATGCTTTAAATTTTATAAAAACATGTCAATCAATCATTTTCTCGGTTTAATTTTTCATCCACCCACAATCTAATTTAATAATTGATATATAAAAAAATCACTTGCAATTAATAATTTGAAACACTTTTCTGATTAAAAAAATTCTCATGGGTGGAGAAATTGATTGAAAATTTGAATTAAAAATTCATGATGATTTACTGCCAAAGTTTGGTTCCTACCCATGGATTATTTTGTAGGTATTTAAACACTACTTTTATTGAATTAACTTAAATTTATTGATGGAATTAACGTACTATACATGATCAATAAAAAACATATTATTGATTGTTTTTATTATGTTAGTCATTATCTCAATATTATAATTACTAATATATTTATAGATAAAAAAAATTGGTCAAACAAAAAAAGTTTACTGACATCATCCACTTGGTAATTCTATCAAGAATAATATGATATATCACCAATAAAAAATATATTTTGCAATTTTTTTATGGTTGATTTCAAATTACCAATTAAAACAATCCATTCGTGTTTTATATAGTATGAGTGGCAAATTCATGCAATTTGTTTTCAATTATTTGGAATTCTTTAATAGATCTGTAATGGTCAATGACTAAGTTATTTAATTGTTTTTGAACTCTAGGAAACTCTTTGAAGTGCTTGGTGCTTCTTTCGTTAGTAATTTTATATGTAATTTTATAAATAATAAAACAAACAAAACAAAACAAACTTGAAAGAAAGAAAACTAAAACAAAAAACCACATATTTATTACTAATTTTAAAAATTATCAGCTTGAATATAATTTTTTTAGAGGATAAAGATTTTTAAAATTTATTTGATTTTGAAAAATAATTCAGATTGTGGATTCGGCTTCTCTCGTGCTATAGGGAAAAAGGTGTAGATGAATTTTAATGATTTGTAAGAGTAACTATTGCGTGATTCATGGTTTTAGATGGTGAAATAAGTCATAGAAAATGCATTCTGCTCTTCTAAATGAATTCAAGTGGGGTGCAATTGGGATTTGTTAAGGAGATTACCAGGGATTTTCCAACCAAATAAAGAAACATTCATGCAAATTATTATTGAAGTAAGAACCCAAAGAGAGGTTCCCAAGAGACAACGAGCGGTTGACTCATCGTTAAACTTTGTCCTCGCAAATTATTCAAGGTACAAACCTATTTACGCATTCATAGTTTCTCACTCACAATAAAAAGCACATGATCAACCAGTAGGACCAGCTTGTGAATGACCCAATAGACATCTATATCTACATTATAGCTGTAGACTTCACATCTTTGACATTGTGTAATCCATCGCATCCACAAGGAAATCTGCAACCAAAAGGGTACACAAGATGATAAGAACGGCAGCCAAGCTGGTAATATATAGTAGATTATGGTCGTCTCCGAAGAGAAACGAAAAAGCCGTACCTGCATCTTCTTTAGTAAAGCATAGCGGAGGTGTAATTCTAAAAACGTTGCCATAGAATCCGCCTTTCCCAATCAAGACCCCCAGTTCTGTGATGACAAAAAAGGCCTGTTAGTGACTAGAAGTTGGCTCAAGAGGTTAGCAGGACGATGGGATGAGAGGAATATCTACCTTTCATCTGCTCCATTACATGCAGAGTTTCAGCCCTTGCTGGAGTTTTCTGCTGGCGGTCAGTTACAAGTTCAACACCAAGCATCAATCCTTTTCCCCTCACATCTCCAATGACTGCAGACAATTATGGAAAAAGCAACCATTGATAATAATATAAAGAGCAAATACCACCAGAAGAGTTCTCAAAAACCGCATTGCTTAACTGCTGATGTCGAAAATAAAACCTTAAAAAAACTTAAATATAGTTAAAAATTAAGGTATTTAACCATATGAGGATGTGTTATTTCAAAACTGCACATTTGACATATCAGAAAATGCAAGGTGTTTTCCAAAAGTGAATAATTGTTTATATATATTAACATCAATACATCAAAACTACCAGAAAACACTAAAAAAATACGTCAATTTGATGCCTTTCCAATTTTCGTGCAAAACACACTTTTAAAACGTTCCCAAACATAGGTAGAAATACAAAGTCAAACAGCATAAAGAGAGGTGTTTTTTTTTTTTACTTAATTCAGGTTGAGGTTTAATGATCAGGAACAGAATAACATGTGAGGCAACTTACTTTCATATTTATCCTTGAGTTCGGTCAGTCTCTTTTTCAGATGGGACCCCACAACTAGTGCATTTTCCTGAAGATTGTCTTTCTCGATCACTTTCAAAACTGCCAGACCCGCAGCGGTGCATAAAGGATTTCCTCCAAATGTGTTGAAGTAACAACGACGAGTCAAGACTTCTGCAATTTCAGGGGTGGTCACCACAGCACCAAGAGGAATGCCATTCCCAATCCCCTGCGTGTGTCAGTAAGGAAAAATGAGTTGACACGTAAACCCAGCTTCTTATGCGAGGAAAGGTAGGCATACTGAGAAATCTATGAGGCAAATCTGCATGTATCCAATGGGACTTGTCTAAAGATGTGCCTAAAGAATTGTAATGACAAATAACAAGAAAACCTGGCATGAAAGACGAACATCTAAGACCAGGAATTGAAGATATGATCATCAAATACAATTGCCAATGTAGGAAGCAGCTGTTTTTGTATTTTCCAGCAAAAGAAAGGAAGGCAATGCCTGAAACACACAGGGGAGGACTAACCTTTGCCATTGTCACAATGTCAGGAACAACACCCTGGGCCTCAAATCCCCAGAAATGACTCCCCGTGCGTCCAAAACCAGCCTGAACCTCATCAGCAATACAAAGGCCTCCTGCTTTCTTGATACTTTTATAAGCAGCAGGCAAGTAATCTGGGGCCAATTCTATAATTCCTCCCACTCCCTACCACAGAAAATATTTCTGATAAGCATGCTCAATGGTGTCTCGCCAAGGATAATAAGATGTTAATCAATAAAAATCAGAGTAGATGATGATCACCTGGATAGCTTCAGATATAAATCCAGCAACATGACCAGAAGTCCCAAAGTCAACAATATCTTGGACATCTTTTGCATACTTTTCTCCATCTGAACCAAATACTCCTCTGTATGGATCTGGGTTCAATGCATGATGGACTCCACTCTGTTCACAAAATGGAATTTGCAATTACAATTTATGATGAATACTGACATGTAAATGGTTAGGCATGGCAAGCATAGATTTGAACAGCACATTATTTGTGGTTAAGTTCTTCCCAGAAACCACAAAGTGACAGAGAACATTACAATAAAACCAGCACTTTCGCAATACTCCCTTCAACAAGGCTCTGACAGGACAATGGCCTCAACTTTCTGGGGAAAGTGGATGGATGACAAAAGCAAGCTGTATTGGTAACTTCAGAACTTGAAAGAACAATCTCCACAAAAAAAATCTACTCTTTCTCCACATTATCAGAAGTTATGAAGTAACAAATTATACATCCCAAGACCATTGATAAGTTACTCACAAACAGGAACATTGAAAGTGAAGAACAAATTTAATACAATTAATTATATTAAAGACATCCAATAATTCAAGCTTGTGGACCCTACATTTCCATTTATCAATATTTCCTTTCATCTCTCCTATATAACCAAACATCACCCCTTTTGTTTCTCCTTTCCACTAACCTTTATTTCCTTATTCTTAAAAAAAATAAAAAAAATACAAAATCCTTTATTTTTCTTAACCAAAAATTGCCAAACACACACCCCCTTGACAGCTTCCTAATATTACTACTAGTCCACAGTCACCGCCTAACTTCACATTGAATTGACTCCATAAAGCTTGGGGTCATCATATTGGATTTTTCAAAGAAACAAACAACATTCAACCATAAAAAAGCCCATAATGTTTCAAGAAGATTTACCTGAATAACATTAAATTTCCAAAGAGACTGAGCTGTAGCCCCCATAGTCCCAGCTGCATTCCCATGATAAGCATTCCTCAACGATATTATATCTTGACAACCCGTATACAATCTTGCTATCATCAACGCTAGTTCATTCGCCTCCGTCCCCGAATTCGTAAAAAACACCACCTATACATCAAAACCATACGCCGATGCGGGCGCAAACTAGTTTAGCTGGAAAATCTATTAAAAAAAACCAAAATTCCCATTGAAAGAAAAACAAATTGAACCCATGGTTTTTTTTTTTTTAATTTACTTTAAGGTTTCCAGGCATTTTGGAGGCCAGGGCCTCGGCGAAATCAGCAATGGCATGATTGAGGTAAAGAACAGTAGAGTGCTGTATACGGTTGACTTGTTTGACAATTGCATCAACCACGTCAGGATGACAATGACCGCAACACACCGTAGCAATACCTCCAAAACCATCAAGGTATCTACGGCCGTTCTCATCGAATAGATACTGCATCTTTCCATCAACCACGTTTAACTGCAATGAATTCAACAGTATATTCCATCAAAATCAATCTTCAATATTCTTAGATTAAAAAAAAACATTGAAAAAGACAAGAATCCCATGTGGGACATCAGCCGAGCCCACGATTTCTGCTTCAACTAGCAGTTCTGTCCGAGATTTATCACGAGAAAACATAAAAGAAGGGGAATGATAGGGTGTGGTGAAGACTCACAGGTTTACTGAAGAAGTGAAACAAAGAAGGGCTGAGATATTGTTTGCGTTTAGCCAAGATTTGGTCGGCGGAAGGACCGGTGTAAGGAGGAGGGGAATAATCGAATGGGGGTAGTTTGGGAATAGGGATATCATTATCATGAACGGAGGAGGTTTGTTTTTGGGCAAGTTGAGAGAAGCAGCGATGAGAACGCGGAGAATTTGCTGACGACGACAATACCCTTTTGGTTATAAATCTCTGCATCTTGCTTAGCTGCTGCTTCTAATTCTAAATTCTGGTTTCTTGATAGAAACTTGGATGCGAGAGAGATGGAGATTGGTCAAGAGGAGGGGACCGAGCGGAGCATTATATAGGAGGGAGGGACGGAGGGACGGAGGGAGGAATTATGCGCATGTATAGTGGTTTTTTTGTCATACTGAGGAAAATGAAAATATCAAAGGTTATTGGAGATATTTTTTATGAAATTCATCACAAGGATAACAAATGGCAAGTATATTGGTGGATTGTGTTCGATATTATAAAATATTTTTAATAAAATAAATTTTTTTAAAATATTATATTAAAAGTGTTTCTTATATCATATAACTTAATACAATACCAAACAGCCATGTGTCCATATAAAAAAATATTATTTAAATAAATTTATAAATAGAAATTAACTCTTGCTTGCGATGAAATTCCAGTGAAAAATATTATGATATTTATATTGATATCAAGAGATATTATCAGTAGGTGTAGAAATTAAAAAACTTTTTTAGTTTTTAAAGTATTTTTATTTTAAAATATATTAATATATTATATATTTTTATTTTTTAAAATTTATTTTTAACATTAGCATGTAAAAGAAACCTGAAAACTCAAAAAATTGAAGCAATGAAAAGTAATAATAATAAAAACTTTCAAAACATAACAGTAATTTTCATTTTAACATATCCATAAATGGAATTTAATTGCTAGTCATTACCGGAAAAAAATGCAGGTAAAAATATTATGCTTTTAATATTCATATTAAAAAGATATTATACTATTTATACTGAAATTAATTAAAGCTGAAAATATATTCGTTAATTGAGCTAATTCAATGTAAATAAATCTCTTCATATGAAAGTCATTGGCTCGGAGTTATCATTGAAATCTCAGATTAAATGAGTTTTTTAATTTATCATCTCAAGCAGCTCATTGGGACCCGCAATGCATGAAACTGGAAGTATGATATTCCGTGATTCAATTTATTTTGAAGGAAAAATAGATAAAACAATATGAGTGAAAAATAGAGAGTGGAAAATTATTATAAGGTGTCAGTGGGAATAATTAGATTATTCTTTTTATAAGTGTTATTTTCTTCTTCTTTTTAATTCCTTTAATTTATTTATTTTTTCAAAATAGACCTCGTAACTACAATTTATTTAATTATTCTTCAACTATCATAACATATTTACATGCGATATTTATGTTTATGTATCGTATGGTCGAATAATAAATATAAATACTCTTTTAATTTTTCTGGAAGATCTTCATCTATTATTTGTATTTATTTATTTTCTCAAAATGGACCATGACAATTGTGATATTTTACTGGGAAATTAATTTTCATAAAATTAACAATATTATTCTTTCAGTATATTTAGTTAGTTCTGTTTATTAATGGTGATGTTATGATATTAATTTGTCCCAAGATAATTGGTGGTTTGCTTCCAGACTTCACTTATTATTAAAAATAAATTAATTAATTAATCCCATTTTACTACTTGGGTGATAAACGAAGGTGGGATTCTTATCTTTTCTTTTTAATATAAAAACTCGGGATTAATTTTAGCATCCTAACTCTCAAGTCATTTGTAATTAAAGAATATCTTTACACTAGAAATATTAAACATAAAAAAAACTCCAAGAATATATTCAAGCTATTTTCTTTATGATTTTGGAGTATAATTCATTTATAAATCTTATTAATCCAACGATCATATATATATATATAATTAGATACATTAAATTAAATTAAAGGCTAAGATATCCCAGTAATTTAATTGATTGAGAAATGTTGATAATTTGTTAACATAGACCCACGCTATTAGTAAAATATAAACACCGTTGAAGTGAAGAAATAATTAATAATTAATAAAATGAACTAAAAATAAGTAAAGTGTAAACGTGGGAGTCCAAAGGGGTGCCATGCACAATGTAACACTGATGGGGACGTAGAGTAGAGTGCGCAGCGCGCGCCTAACACAAGTTCCACGTGTAAGCCGTGCCGTAAAAAAAAAAAAAAAAAGGAGCACGCCCAGAATATTGAGCGGAGAAACCCAGTTTGGGACTCACAGACAGAAAGCATTCTGACCGTCCAATATTTACAGAGAAAATCATGAAAGTCAAATTGATTTTATGTTGGCTAAGGTTAGTATCAGTAAGTTTGTTATTATGATGATTTCGTGTTAAAATTCAATGAAAGGTTATGAAAAAATACTTTTTTTTAATATATCAATTAAACTAATATCATTAAATCATATCTAATTTAATAAGTTAATCTGATGATTTATTAATTGGATTTTTAATTTCAATTATTTTTAAATTAAATTATATAAAAATTAATTAAGGGAGTTAATTTATATAAATTTCTTTTGAGATCAACATATTTTAGATTTTTAATTTTTTTAAATGTCTATAATTCAAGTTGTTTTTTTTAAATGAAAAGAGTGTTAGAGGATCTTCAATGAAAAATACTATATTAAAAAGTTAAATAATTAAAATAGCTTTCTGAACAATATAAATATAACTTTTTAGATTATATGCATTTCAATGGTAAAAAATTATTTAAAAAAAATAATTATATTTTAATATATTTTATAATAAATTAATTTTAATATAATTATATAACTAATTTATATATATTTTATAATTTTAGATATAGTTAAAAATCTGATGAGTATTCCGACGGTAACAATTCAAAATCAGATAATAATAATTAAAAAGTCAAATAATAACTGTTCAAATCAAATAATAATAATTAAAAATTAAATATTAATAGTTCACAATTAAACAATAACAATATACTTTCATATGAATATTGTAAATAAAAATATAAAAAAATTCAATCATACAAATATTTATACATTAAAATATTATTTGTCTCTATCGGTAGAATGAGAAAATGAGATATTGATCGACGATTATAAAAATAATTATTAGTTAAATTATTTATTTTTTTATCTTTTTTTATATAAAAATAGTTATTTGTTTATCTCACCCATTAAAATAAAAAAATAAAAAAAATATAAATTTTAATATTTAACTTTCCTGTTAGACATGCTCTACGAAGGTGCAAAACATATGCAATAGTCATTGCTTTTCAATCAGGTGATGTTTTGGTTAGGTTTCTTTCACCTTTCATAACCATTTTTTCGTGGTGGGCTTTTTTTAGCAATAAAGTCGGTTTCTCTCCCAATGAAAAAATCCATATAAATTTGGACCATTAATTCTAGCAAAACTGGCCGATACAATGTTCATGTGCCATGGAAGTGGTGACACAGACATCAAGTATCACAGTTATTTAGGTGTCCATTCACCCCACATAACACCACTTGATATATAAAGATGACATGAGTCCCATCATCGACTAATTCCCATTTTCAATCTATGACAATTTTATTCAATGCATTATACAATTTGATGTCATCTAGTTAGATCAGATTTTTACTGTAAACCAAAAAAAATCTAATAAAAATTGGATGTGGAGACAAATAAAGCTCAACACCTGATCAATTTCTTATTTTTTTAACTTGATATTTTATTTTGTAAAGTTGTAATTTTTTTTCAATGTAATGTAATAATTTCTTTCTTGTTTCATTAATTAATTTAAAATTTAAACTCTATTTTATGATCCGTAAATCAAAATATAACTTATTTTTGAGTTTGAATTTTAAAAAATAGAATTTAAAATTTTATTAATACCTGTAAAAAAAAAGTCTTTCACAGTTTCAATTATCTTAAGTTGAAAACAAAATCCCTCGTGAATAACTATCAAGTCAAATGATGATAAAATTTGATAAATTAAGATATCTCCATCAAAAAATAATGATCTACATAGAATAAGAACATGATTCCATGTATCTAACAAGATAAATAAATATAGGATTTAATGTATTTAACTTGTTTTGGGATCAATTACTTGTAGTGATTATGCATGTTGGGGGTATGATCGAGGACAAACTCATTGATAAATATAGGGTTTAAATATGTATCTAACCTTGTTTTGTGACCAATTACTCGTAGTGATCATACATGTTGCGGGCATGATAGGACCTTAATTGCAAGAAATTAGGGACAAATCACTCATAGATAAATGTAGGGTTTACTGTATCTAGCCTTGATTGAGGACTAATTACTTCTAGTGATTATGCATTGCTATGGGGTATGATAGGACCTTTAATTAAACTTTGTGAATGCTGATTAAATACCAGCCAGCCTTATGGTGCTCAAGAGCAATAAACAATGCAAGTTTGTGGTCATTGCTTGAAGTCACAAAGGGAATGCCACGTAATTAAAATTACAACAATGTATATTTTTTACAAGACAACGATGAAATTTATGATCCAAGAACTATAGAAAAAAATGCCTTTCAACATCGGATGATGACATCTTGTATGCTTTGCCTGGTAGGATTTCCACATCCCTCTTGTTCATGTCAACACATTATAAGCCTAAAAGAAATCAAAGCTTTATGTTGATGTTACTTTTGGCTCGTTTGCTACTGTGTTTCCATAACTATAGTTTGCATTTAAAATCATGTTTTTTTTAAAAAAAAATAAATTTTAATGTTCTTCAAATCAAAATTAAATGTGTGTTTGATATGGTGATAGTTTTTGTAATTATTATTTGAAAAAATTATAAATTATATTTTTTTAATTAATTTTATTTTTAAAATCCAATATTGATTAACCAAACATTTTCACATAGTTATAATAATATGTATAACACAACACTACCAAATAAACAAGCTCAAGAGTATATTTTTTTACAAGATCCATTGTGCCATGTACATTATTAGCAAACATAATAATATTAATGTATTAAGGTTTCAAACCATAATTTTAAAAAGGAGATATTAAACATCTATTTTTTTTTTATCTAACCTATGTTTTTTTTTTAAAAAAAATTTAACCATGCTATCAAACCAAAATGGTAGTTAGAGTACACTCTGTCCTTTAGAAGGGCAATAATCGAGCGAGAGAAGCCTCTTCTTGAAATATGCCTGCACACAGACACACGAGTTGATGTGAAAGGTTAGCAATACATCCACCATGGACGATATAATAGAGGCCACCTATGCCAACTAAATGCTGCAAAGAGATAGTACAATGAGGCCTCTGTCGTTGTAAGATCGCCAAATTAGATTATAGTTTTGAGTTGTGCTAAAAATTACTTTTGATTGAATTATTGCCCTTGTTAGAATTATAATAGTAATTCTTAAGGATGTAAAAGCTATACTATTTAATGATTTTTTAAATATTTTTAAATGGTATTAATAGGTTGATATTAAAAATAATTTTTTAAAATAAAAAATATTATTTTAATTTTTTTAAAATACTTTAAAAAATAATCTTTATTATATTTTCTAATAACCCTTAGCGTGACAATATATTAAATGGTAAATTATTTTTTTTATATAAAAAGGGTAAGGATACATTAGTATAAAAAAGGAGAGAAAATAAATAATTAAATTATTAATAATGATTGAGGAGACAAGCTAAGAATTAATATAGCTACACAAGCCGGCATGACTTGGAGGTTACGTATCCGACTTCTTTTACTAAAATAGATTTAATTACTTCAATTTATTAAGTTATAGTTTAAGATTCAACAACAAGCTTTTCCATTAAAAAAAGAGAGCTTATATTATTAAAAAAAAATCAATCTTAGAAGCAATAATAATTCCTCTTTCCCGAAAAATGAGGAAAAAATCAACTTAAATTTTATAAAGATAAAATCCAACCCTCATTAATCTGCACAAGACCGCAACGGAGATGGTCGGGAGCCCATCTACGATGCAAAATCCAACCTCACCACCTTATCTTGCTAACCCAATAATGCCTTGCAGACGTGGCTTCACTAATATTTTATATTTTCCAGCTCATCTTGATTTGATTTCTGACATGTTAACATTATCAATGTGATGGGATGGCTTTGGATCCATAAGTGGTTTGGAAACGGATTTGAATTTTTTTTTAAATAATTAATTTTTTAAAGATTATGTTAATATATAAAACAATTTTTTAATATTATTTAAATATATTTATAAATATAAAAATATTTTAAAAACTAATCTCTCGAACAGCTTCCAAAACTATGTTCGATGTTGTTCGGATTCGTTACTGTACTTCCAAAACTGTGTTATATGTTGTTGGATTTACTGTTGAAAATAAACTTGAACACACTTAAAAAAATAAAAACCCTATGAAGTGATTAGTTCCGCGAAACAAAAGGCATAGACGGCACGTACTGACAAGCAAGATGTCATAAATTCATGTTCAAGTATGCGTTAACTAATATAATGTGGCTTAACTTGTGACAAATGTTCTTTGATTATTGAAGCTTAGATTGATTAATCACCATAGCAGATAGGTCCAAAGATTCATGGCAGAAGTAATTAATTATTTAAGAGATTATATAGCTTAACGATGACCATCCAACTTTATACAAACAGAAATCGTAGTTCATGACTTGGAAGTTTTAGAGTCCTCACATGACTTGCTCCTGATCCAGTGTCTGAATTTCAGGTCCATATCTCGTAGTCAAATTGCAAACAAACTCTGTCCTTTATATATATATAGGATTCTTGGTGAGACAACTAGGCATGGCTATCCATGACTTGTTCATTCATATCTGCCATTTTGCTTGCTTAATTTGACAGGAGTCAACAATCTCAGGTGCAAAACCGTGTAGAATATGAATTTATACAGTCTATCCCGGTAAATCAGGGACTAAAATTTGCTACAGATGAAAAGGTAAGACTTGCAGTCCGCTAAGGGTAGATGAGAGGGGAAACATGTCCAGAATGTGAACCACAGATTAAGGTTGAAGGTTTTTAGTTCTGTCTGAATGTTAGATTGAGACGGCCAGGACGAAGCCTGGTTTCTTCAATTAAAGCCTTGGGGGCAGAATTTGGGATTACAGATGTTACGCCATGAAATACATGTCTAGACCTGCCACCAAATATCAATACGTCTCCTGATTCCAATACAACTTTATCTGCTTTGTTCACATCCCTCTGATCCCCAAAGAGAAATTCTGCAGAATCCCCTACTGAGAAGGAGACAACAGGCAATCCTTTGTCAAGACTCTCTGAGCTTTCATCACGATCCTACAAATGTAAAAGCCGAGATGAGTGTAAATATTGTTATTAAAATGAAGATAAATAATGCCCCATTTTCACATGAGAATAACTAATCTCTTATTTAGTATAAAATAAAAATAATAAAGATTTAATTTAAGATATAAATGATAGCATAAATTATGTATTATCTATGATTTATGCCTCCAACTTAGTTTACAAGTAGACTCAATGAAGAGCTAAATAGTGTATGGAATGCAGAAAAAAATAAAAAAAACTTGACTGAGAGTAAGTTAAGTAAAGAAAAATGTTTTTTTTTATTTGTATTATTTTTTAATTGATTAATATAAACTAGTAGCTCCGTGAAATAGATAAGTTATTGAATCATGTAAATTTATATGTGTTTGATTACTAAAATTTCTCAACAACTGGTATCAGAACTTATTCTTGAAAAAAAAATGTTTAATTCAAACCCAGAAATCAAAATTCTCAAAATGTGTTTTTAAACATACTATTGTGTAGGGAAAGATGAGAAATCCACTTGTGATACTCTGGCAAAGAACCGATGTGTTGCATGCCCGCACGTGCTAATACACTCCAACGTCAGGAGAGCCTACGTGCACAGGCGCATCTTTTTAGCTCGACTACCTGCAACTAAACCAGGATGACCTGCCATGTCATCAACCAATTAGCAACCTCAGCAACAATTTTGCAAAGTCATCCGCCATGTAGCCTGACTAGTTAGCAATCCATATCAGCGATAATTACGCACGGATGTGACACGTCATCACAGGTGGACCCAGTTTGCTTACGTGGTTGACACATCATTAAAAGCATGTCATCATCTTGAGTTTTGATCCAGTATGCCGCATATACTATTTCACCTGAAACGCAGCTTCATCTGCACTGTTCATTGGTTTAAAATTTGATTGATCAGATTTGAGCCATCCAAATCTGATTTGGGTGATTTTAGAGTTCTTTATAATGTTTCTGGCCATTCCGGACACAACCATAAAGTCAGATTTAGTAAATTAAAAATCTAAAATTAGCAAAAATGATAGATGAAATAAAAGCTGTTGGAACTAAAAAATTTGATGGGACAAATTTTAGGTATTGAAAAATCAAAATTAAAGACTTCAACTTTCTCTACTGGGGAGCAAACCACAAAATATGCAAAACAAAGAACGACTAATTTTTGATAGACAAGTTTTAGGTATTATCCAACTATCCTTATCAAAAAGAGTTGCTCACAGCGTTACAAAAGAAAAATCTATTACAAGATTAATGGAAGCCTTGTTTGGGACATAAAAAAGCCATCAACAAATAACAAAGTGTACTTAATGAAAAAATTATTCAACTTGAAGATGACAAAGGGCATCTCTATTACACAATACCTTAACTTTAATATCATCACAAATCAATTATCATATGTTGAGATTGAGTTTGATGATGAAATTTATGCACTTATTTTGCTAACTTAACTTTTTAGCAGTTAGGAAGATATGAGAACAACCGTGAATAACATAGCTGGAAAATCCAAACTAAAATATGATGAAATCTGAGATTTGATTTTGGTTAAAGAAGTGCGAAGAAAAGACTTAGGTGAAAGTTCAAGTTCAGGTTCAGCTATCAACATCAACACTCGAGGAAGGAAACATGATAAAAGCTTATCCAGAGGCATATCAAAATCAAGATATAGAAGTAAAAGCAAGTTTGGACCCAGAAAGCATGTTGAATGTTAGAATTATAGCAAACTTGGTCATTATATGAGAAGTTGCACAAAATCAAAAACACTTGAGGCTGACTCTACGAACGCTACCACTTATGAGGTACAAGATGCTTTGATTCTTGCTCTATAAAGTCTAATTAATGATTGGATTCTTGTTTCTGATGCTTCAGTTTATTGTACACCACACTATGAAATGATGTAAAATTATATTGCTGGAGATCATAGTGTAGTTTATCTGGACAATTAATGGATATTGTGAGTATACGAGATGTGCAAATCAAGGCCATGAATTGATCGATATGGAACTTACAAAATGAAAGACATGTTCCTGGATTAAAAAAAAAACTAATCTTCGTTGGACAACTTGATAATAATGGTCATTCAATCTTTTTTTTTCTGGAGGTATATGAAAAATATCGAAGGGATCAATAGTTTTGGCTTGTGGAAAGAAAATCGACACCTTGTATATGACCATAAGATTTGCAAACATCATTATCTTTACCGAAATAGATAATCAAGCACAACTATGAGACTATAGACTCAATCATATGAGTTAAAAGGGGATGAACATACTTCAGTCAAAGGAAAAACTGCTAGAGTTCAAAAATATTGATTTAGACATTTATGAAAATTGTATTATAGGAAAACATAAGAAGTTATTCTTAAAGGTTGGCAAGACCTTACGACCAAGAAAACTAAAACTCGTACACACAAATTTATGAGGACTTTTTCCAGTGGCATCTTTTAAAGGTTCTCGGTATATGACTTTCATTGATGATTTCAACATGAAGGTATGAGTCTACTTTCTGAAAAATAAATTTAACGTGTTTAAAACATTTAAAAAATGAAAGGTTATGGTTGAGACTGAATCAGGTTTGAAATTGAAATACTTAAGATGATAATGAAGGAGAATACATTGATGGAAGTTTTAAAGAATATTGGGTTATCAATGATATCCGAATGGAAAAGACCATTCTAGGCACATCACAATAGAATAACATTGTTGAACGAATAAACAGGACCATTAATAAACAAGCTAAAAGCATGAGGTTGCATTTAAGGTTATCTGAAATATTTTAGGTTGATGCAGTTCATATTGTAGTTTACTTAATGAACCGTGGACCATCAGTTGCTTTGAAATTCAGATTACCTAAGGAAGTATGAAGAGTAAAAGAGGTACAACTTTCTCATATAAAGGTCTTTGAGTGTGTTTTTTATGTTCATATAGATTCTAATACTCGCAACAAGCTAGATGCTAAATCCAAGAAATGTTTCTTCATTGGCTATAGAGATGAATAATTTAGGTTTCAGTTCTGGAATGATTAAAATAGAAAGATTATCAAAAGCAAGAACATGATCTTTCATGAGAAAGTTTTGTACAAAGATAAATTGAGTGTGGAAATAGATATGGATGATTCGGATACAAGTCCATAAAAATTTGAATTCATAAGATTAGAAGGGCTTCTTGACGTAACTGAGCAA
Source organism: Populus ilicifolia (assembly GCA_015708895.1). Classification (NCBI taxonomy): domain Eukaryota; kingdom Viridiplantae; phylum Streptophyta; class Magnoliopsida; order Malpighiales; family Salicaceae; genus Populus; species Populus ilicifolia. The sequence goes on along the minus strand of SRLM01000239.1, from coordinate 865,088 downwards.
AACAAAAATCAAGAGTCTTTACAAGAAAATTCAAGCATATCTATATCCACTACACAAGAAGATACGAAGCCAAGTGAACCTATTGTTTATGTTCGCAGGTCTTCAAAGACTATAAAACCCCCACAACGGTTCACACTTCTACTGAATTATATTTTACTGATAGATAGTGATGAACCACAAACTTATGAAGAATTATTATAGGATGAAAACTCAAGCAAGTGGTAGTTAGCTATGAAGGATGAGATGAATTCTTTCTTGAAGAACAAGACCTAGGAGCTAACCACACTACCTGAAGTGAGTTTACAGAGTAAAGACCAAGCATGATTGAAGCAAACAATTCAAGGCAAGACTTGTTGTAAAAGGGTTTCAACAAAAGAAAAGGATTGATTATTTTGACATATTTTCTCCAATTATAAAGCTCATAACAATCAGAATTGTTCTGGAAATAGTTGGTGTAGAAAATTTACATATTAAACAACTAGATATAAAAACAATATTTCTTCTAGGTGACTTGGAGGAAGACATTTATATACAACAACTAGAAAGGTTTGTAAGACAAGGAAAGGAGAACCAAGTCTGCAAGCTAAAGAGAAATTTATAAGGTTTAAAGCAAGCTCCAAGACAGTGGTAAAAGAAGTTTAACAACTTTATGTGTAGTTCGAAGTACACAAGATGCTAAGCTAATCATTGTTGCTGTGTCAAATATTTTAACAACTCTTACATCATTCTACTATTATATGTGAATGATATGTTGATTGCAGGATCCAACATTGAGAAGATTAACAAGTTGAAACAACAATTGTCAAAATAGTTTGAAATGAAAAATCTGGAAGCTGCTAAACAAATACTTGGTATGAGAATCATTAGAGATAAAAACAAAGATATCCTAAAGCTTTTATAAATAGAGTATATCAAAAAAGTTCTCAGCAAGTTTAATATGAATAATGCTAAACCAGTAAGTACACCTTTGAAAATCATTTCAAGCTTAACAAAGATCAGTCATCAAAAACTGAGTTAGAATGTGGATACATGAATAAGATTCCATATGCCTTGGCTATCGGCTCTTTGATGTATGCTATAGTTTCTACTAGACCAAATATTGCCCATGCAGTGGGAGTTGTGAGTCAATATATGAGCAATCCTAGAAAACAACATTGGGAGGCAATAAAATAGACCATAAAATACTTAAAAGGTTCCTCGGATATTTGCCTTACCTTTACAGCTAGTGTTTGAAACTTGAAGGGTTTATAGACATTGATCTAACAGGAGATGGTGATAGTATAAAGAGTACTACAAGATATGCATACATCTTAGGAGGCATTATTGTTTCCTGAAGTTCAACCTTACAAAAGATCATTGCTCTTTCAACAATAAAAACTGATTATGTTGCTGTCTTAGAATCTGTAAAAAACATTATATTGCTACAGAGTTTTTTAAAAGAATTAGGCAAGACGAATGGAAAAGTTACTATGTATCATGACAATTAGAGTGCAATTTTCCTTACCAAGAATTTAGCATTTCACTCCAAGACCAAACACATTCAGATCAAATATCACTTCATCCAATAATTGCTAAACGATGAGCAACAAATGCTAGAAAAGGTTTGTGGAAGCAAAAATCCAATTGACAGTTAACCAAAAGAGTTACACTTGATAAACTGAAGTTGTGTAAAACTTCAGTTAGTCTTTAAGAATAAAAGATAATTTCATTATTTGTCTCTAAGTGAGAGATTGCTTGTAAAATGGAGATGAATTAATCTCCCACTTAGCACAAGATAAAGGCTTAATTTAAGGCATAAATAATGGTATAAATCATGCCATGATTTATGCCCCCGCTTCTAGCTTAGTCTATAAATAGACTCAATGAAAAGCTGGGTAGTGTAACGAGAGCAAAAGAAAATAGAGAGAGCAAAAAAAGATAGAGAGAGCTTGAGTAAGAGTGACTTGAGTAGAGAAAAGTGTTTTCTGCTCTTCCTTGTTTGTATTGTTTCTTTGATTGATTAATACAAATTAATAGCTATGTGAAGTAGACAAGTTGCTGAATCACATAAATTTATATATTTGATTAATTTATATATTTGATTAGTGGAATTTCCCAACAAATATTGCCTCAATTCCTTTTTTGATGTTCATATATACAATAAAAAATAAATAAAAAAGAGTATCTTAAAAGGTTTTTACAATGCTCATGCAATTGCTAGTAATGAAATTGCAAAATTGGCAATTCTTTTTCCGCACAGAGCCTTCTATATTTCTCCTCTTACTTAAAAACTGAGCCTTCTATATTTCTCCTCTTACTTAAAAACTGACTAACCAAATTGATATAACCAGGGTGCTGGACACATGAACAAACTGATGCAGAAAGAAATTCAAGACCTTGTGTTTCAACCAGAGCTTTTTTAAGTACTTAGCATTACCACCAAATGAGCCTCTCATGGCTTGAGATGTGTGAAAGAAAAAGGATGATGCAACCTTTTTTGAATATTATACCTCAGCTAACAAATCATCGTAACTTCTCTCTCTAAAAATTAAGTCCAGAAAATTTAAAGAAAATTCAATTGTGTTATAGTACAAATTCACCAAAAAATCATGGAATCTTTTACAATCTCAAACAATCCTAGAACTTTCACTAACTTTTTCATGTCAATGAAGAATGATGTATGCTCAAAGCCTGGAAATTTGAGAATATAGACTTATCACTGAAAAATAATTATAATAAAAAAAACCCTCAATGTCTGTGCTCAAAGTTCATGTAAGAGGATAAAGTAAAATATAACAGTTAACTACATACCTGATGGAGCCCAAGACTCCCGGTGGTTGTGTAGAAGTTCACAATGCATATGTCTGGAGACATCGCAGGAAGCATGTCTTCCACATTGCTTAATGTACAGTCCTTTCCTAGAAGACCATGCGCATCTTGAATTGCTGTTTCAACCAGCTGATTAAATTCACGAGGAATACAAGGAGGCTTACAACCATCAGCTGGGCTTTGATGTTCATATTTTCTTGTCTCAGGATCCCAGTTCAAACCAAGACACATCATCTGCAGACGAAGCTTTGCTCCATTTTTGTAACCAGGCCTATAAAATCCCCCAGGGCCCAGACCAATTTCTCGGCAAGTCTTCACCATTTCAATCTGAAAAATAATAATAGCTTCAAACTTGAGTAATATACACCAATTGACGTGTGAAAAAAAAAAACATGTACAAAGATCTATTAATCTTAATGAATGAATATTAAATGTGAATCAATTGATGTTCATGGTCAGACAATTGAATTTTCATCAGAGTCAGTTGATCAATATTGAGAACGCCCTAATGCGGATAAATGCTGATCAAGTCCAACTATTGTCAAACAATACAGACGGCTAGAACATGCTTCTCATCATGGTTGCAATCAAAATCCAAAAGCACTTATTAGACAAGTAAAAGACATCATAGTTTTCAATTGCCAATTCTAAACTACAAAAGTAAAAGCTAGCTATAAATTAAGCAGTGCATGAACATTAAGAAGCACCTGATCACCGAGGGAAATATAACGTTTTAGAAGAACCATCCCAGGCCGCAACACTCCTTGTCCACCACTCTCTTCAATGGGATGTTCAACATTTTCCTGATTTCCCTCCATTTCCTGCAAGGACTTCAAAACAGCAGAATCTCTACTCCCAGAAAGGCAGATATCAAATGGTGCAACATGATTGGCACCTTCGTCAGGCTTGCAATAACTCTGGCCAGATTTAGATCTTTTAACACGAACAGGAATGTTCTTGTTCCCGAATTTCGATGAGTTACCATCCCCACTCCTCTGCTCTGATCGAAGATCAATTTTACTTCTCCTTTTACCGAAACTTCCATGTCCAACACCTAAACTACCGCTACTAGTTTCCACGGCACCCCTACATTCTCTCCAATCAATACAATTAGGAGAAGGCCTCAACTTGATGCCAGCTCCCCCTGCAAAATCTCTACCTTTTTAATGTCTAATTACCCAAAAAAATAATCATTTTTTTTCTTCTAATTATCATATTTTTTTGTCTACATGACATTTCTCCTTCTTTTACATATCAAGAATCGATACATAATCCATTCAATCCAATTTTTGGGTTGTTATCCACATTTTTATAGGTTCCTAAGAAAAAATCAACCTTCCCCAATTCTTAAACCTTAATCATGAAAACCCATGTGCTAATTACAGAACAAAGGCAATATTGTCTATATAAAGACAAGCTTTACAGAACATAATCAGAAAAACATCAATGTTCAGTTTAGAATTTAAGAAAATATATACAAAGACTTGTAGAATCAGCTCTACCGGGGATTGAATCTTCACTGGCGCTGTCTTTTCCACTATTCATCTTTCTGATTGAGAGAAGCCCAGAGCAAATTTGGCGGGAAATGTAGGGCACAGGCACTGGTGATGTCAATAGTCGGAAAGTATTTGCTTCAATTAGACGGTACATAAAGACCATGAGTGCTGGTTTGGCTCAGCAAGTTATCCACCAGCAGCCAGACAGGAATCTGGTAAAGTGGAAGCAGCCCTGTACTGGAACACTTAATGTTTGGTAAGGTAGTGTAAATTTTATTATTTTAAAATTTTAAATTTATTTTTATTTTAAATTTTTTTTTTATTTTTAAATTATTTTGATGTAATATATTAAAAATATTTTTTTTAAAATAAAATAATTTTATTTTAATTTATTTTTAAATATTTTAATTTTTAAATATTATTATAATTTCAAATAAATTTGTGCAATAAAAAAACTCCCTTCCCTCTTCGATTTTAGCTTTACTATTAATATATATTTTATTATTATTATTTTTTAGTTGTTTGTAAATATATTAAAATAATATATATTTATATTTTTAAGATTTATTTTAAAAAATATAAAAATATTAATTTAAAGTAATTTTTATAAATATAAAAATAAACATACTCTATAAAAATAATATTTGAAAATGTTATAATGGATGTTTTTCAAAATATTTTTATTTAGAAATATATTAAAATAATATTTTTTATTTTAAAAATTTATTTTTAATATCAACATAAAAAATTAATTTAAATACATAAAACAATTAATTTGAAAATATTTTTTTATACATGAAAATAAACATGCTCTAAAACATTACATGTGGTTTTAAGGATAATATTTTTGTCTATAATATCCAGCTTCTATTTTTTTCTCCTCATCTAAAAATTGATATGATAATTTATGTACATCAAATTTATGTATATCAATGCCTGATAAGATGTATTTTAAGACTAATTTATATGTTAATTGAGGCTTAAAGAATTTTTTTAATGAAATTTAGAGAAAATTAATTGATTTTTCTAAAAATAAACACTATAATTTAAATAAAAAATAATAAATAAAAAACAGATCGACCCTTAAAGGCATGTTCCGTAATTATGGAATTTATTTTTGTTTCCAAAGAACATTTAAAACTTTAATTCCTAATAATTAAAGAGGGAGCATTTTTTTATCAACCAACCTTCCCAAATATTTATAATACATAAAAATACTAATTATAAAATTATACAAGCTCATACATGTGGGATATGTGTGTATTTATTATACATGAAGCTAAATCATATAAAAAAATCATGTTCATCAAGATTTATTATACCATGGATTGAAACAGTGCTAAAAATAGACAATATTCAACAAGACTTATTACATTGTTAATTGCATATTTGATGAGAATATGGTGTGCTGTAGCCCTGAACACAGATACATGGCCCAAGGACAGTCACACCCATGTATAAAAAGTTCCAGGGTTGTAAAAGGGAGAGGTTGCACCCTAAGCTGCAAACCCTTGGCGCTGGGGCCAGACTTACTAGCCTAGATGCTCACTTAGGCCTGTGAGTCTACTAACCTGCACGATGGGTCCAGACATTGACCCCTTTTTGTTGGGTCAGGTGTCCTGCCCTAAATCGCTTGGGTCTAGTCATCGAAGGACCCAAACACCAACTTTCTTGGGTTCGGATATTGAAGGACATAAGCCCTTCAGTCTTGACATCAAAGGACCTAAAGCCCGACCCCTTTAGGTTTGGACATATACCTAACCCACCTAGGTCTGACCATAAACCCAAACTCCCAATCCTCTTGTGTCTAGACATAGAAGGACTTAATCCCCAATCCATTTAGGTCCCTAATTTTTTTGGTTTCAAACACGGCCACCCCAATCCTCTTGGGTCCCTAACTTTTTTGGTTTCAAACACGGCCCACCCCAATCCTCTTGGGTCCTACCATGAACCTAAACCCCAACCTACTTGGGTCTTGTTAAGGACCCTACCTCTTTGATCTGGACATGACCCAATTTCCAACCTTTTTGGGTTTGGACACAAACTTAACTTGCTTAGGTCTAGAAAGGAACCCATACCCAAACCTTTTTGGGTTTGGACAAAGACCCAACCTCTTTAGGTTCGCAGACGGACCCATCCCCTAACCTTGGGTCTTGCTACATACCCAACCCCTAACTCCTTTCGGTCTAGACAAGGGACCAACCCTCTTGGGTCTAAACTTGATTTTGTTGGGTCAAGCTTCCAGATCCACGGTGATGGGTCTTAACGAAAGACCCAAAAGCATCAGGTCCAAAGGTAGGACCCAATATTCTTGGGTTTTGAGTTTCTAAATATTATTAGTTGTCATATAAATATAATTATTTTTATTATAATTAATAATATTATAATTAAAAATATTATTGTTTTGTCACACGTAGACATTACAACGACTGATTAAAAATAAATCACTTGATAGGAACAAGAAACAAATGTCTAGCATCTTGTTCTTTTATAGAAAAATATCTTGCTTAAGGAGTTGCCACCTAGTATTATAGTCACTAGGAATCCTGAATGGTGAATAGATTAGCCTTTTATCATCTGAGCTTTCAGCCACATTCTTGATGTCTTTTATTATGCATCTAATGTCTTTGAGTAGCGGTATCTCACCAATATCCAATCTAAGATAGTCTCACTGGATCATTTACACAGATTTAGATTTGAGTCCATACTCAACAGTTGTTATCTTAGAAATAATGACCATTATATCACCTGAAAGCCCTATAATGATGATGCTTACACATTTAAATTTATCGCGGTGAAATTACACAACAATTAACCTAAAGGATAGGTTCTAGTCATTAAATGTATTAGGACAATTTTGCTATCTAGTCTTAAAGATCTTTCATATGCTTAATGATTATCTTTGAAAGGTTGATATGAGGTTTATAAGCAGTGTAAAGATAGAGGCTCTGATTAATATTAGTTCGACATATCGACCACGGTTGAGCAAAAAATCATGTGAGAGTTAGATAGTTTTGCAAGTCTTACCTAGGCTAAAGTCATTTGGGTGCTGTTATTTCTCCACTTGTCTTAAAGTCGATACCACATATATTAAAAATGAGATGAGTGATGCTTAAAAACCTTAGATCCATATCCAATATATATGTATGATAAACATGAATAACTATGCATGCTAAAATAGTAAAAAAAGCAACAAAATAAAAAATAAAAATTGAACTTGATAAACCAAACATAGTAATAATATAGAAAACTATACAAAAAATATTGTTTAGTAATAAAAAGACAAATAACAAAGTTTAATCTCAAGGTTTCTAGTGGAGTTGCCATTCTGCCACACATGAACATGGCAGCAACCAATTAAAAATAAATCACTCGATTGGAAAAAAAAATAGATATTCGACATTTTGTTTTTTTATGGAAAAATATCTTGTTTAAGGAGTTATCACCTAGTATTATGGTTAGTAGGAACCCTGACTGATTACTAGAGATTCTATGGTTAGAAAATGGTTACGTAAAAAAGAAGAAGATATTATCACTTTTTAAACATCCTGCCTAAGACAAAATGCATTGCTGGTTTTGTCATAAATTACTAATATTTTGCTGGTTTATGCTATGATGATTTGCATGTGATATTCCTAACTCTAGTATCAATAAATATTCAATTATGAATATTTTCAACTGTGATGTTGGTAAATATTACGTAGCTATAAAAACAAAATAAATTTACATTATTTATTTTACTCCTAACTCTAACGTCAATAAATAAACAAATAAAATAACTTTATTTTCTATGCATACACATGCTTTTTTACTTTTTATTTAAAATGAAATATAATAAAATAAAATAAAATAAAATAAATTTAAATTAGTATTTTTATTCTGATTCTGACACCAGTAAATAAACCAATAAACTTATATTTTTTATTTATTGTGTGTGTGTATATATATATTATTTTTTATTTATTTCATGAGCTGGTCCAACTCAGCCCATAAGAAATTGAGCTGGACTCAGCCGACCCATCCTGATCACTAGCCTGAACCAATTTCCAGGCAATTTTCACCGCAAGCGTGTGTGAATTGTTCACGAACCCTTGCTACAGTCATCACATAATTAAATCTCTAATGCACAGTGTTGGTGAATTATTTTGCAGAGCTGGTGACACTTGTCTAGGAGCAGAATGAAGGCGATGGCATGATGTGCTGGACGAACAACGCTGCCTCATCTTGCTTTGTTTTTTTCTCTGATGTTGGGTTCTTTTCTGCTTTTTTGTTCCTGAGTTCTTTGTATCTCACCCCTTGTTCTCTAGGTTTGTTCTTCATTCATGGCCTCTTATGACCCTCTATTCCGTGCTCCTGTTTCCAGTGTTCTTCTCCCTCCTTTTCTTTGTCAACTGCTGGGTATTTATAGGGGTCAATCCTCCTCTCCCTCAGCCTAATGTCTCTCGTCTTGATAAGCATGGCTAAGGGAGATAGTTCCTGCTAGAACTTGGACGTGAAACCTAATCCTTATCTTACTGGGTTGTGATTATCAAGAAGATAAAGATTGTTTTTTTATGTTTTGATAAGACTAGGATGCTGGTGCTTCGCACTTTCGTTTCCTTCTTTGTAGGCAAGTGTTTGGTGCTTTGAAGATGAAGATGACGAACAGTGCTTGATTGAAACGACGCTGTTTTAGGGCTGGAAATGGTTATTTTTGATTTGGTCCTTGAAGTTTCTAAATCCTTACATTCAAACCCTTGTTCTTTTAATTTTCAAGATTTACCCTCCTTAAAATTAAATTAAAAATAAATGGGTCAAAAGTGGTTACAATAATTTGTATTATACATATTATTATTATTATTATTATTATCTTTAATAAATTTAAAACTTTCTATTATTACTATAAAAGAAAAACCATTATTTTTTTTAAAGATTAAAAAATATAATTCAAAGCATTCATATAAAAATTATTATTATTTTTATTATAATTTTTTAAAAATATAATTCAAAGTATTCACATAAAAAATATTATTATTTTTATTATAATTCTAAGTATTAATATAAAAAATATTATAAATTATGTTATAAATATTCTCCAATCATGTAAGTCTCTGCTTTTTCAATATCTCTATGATATTTATATTTTTTATGTAACTTATTTTATTATATTTTAAAAATTTTGATCATCAACATAATTTTTTTTATTATATTTTTAATTTTTATTAATTATTTAAGACTGACTTATAATTATAATACCATTAAATATATTTTTTTATAAGCCTGCAATGCAATAAGTTTCTATTTCTTTTCTAAATTTTTTCAGTTATTGATGTCTTATGGCAGCATGATGCATCTGTAAGTCTATATTTTCGTTGAATTAAAAGTAAAACATTCACATCATAATTGATGACCATTGTGAGAATTCATATTTCTTGGTTTGAATTTAAACTATAAAATAGAGAATATACTTTATTAATCATTACATTTTCTCAAATTAATAAATATTTTTTATAATAAAAAAATATTTTTAGAAAACAAGCCTATTCGTATACAAATGATCTTAAGAATAATTTTCACCCACATTACCAAATATATACCTCCTGTTTTTTGAAAAAACATAAATTCATTCTAAATTATCTATTTATTCTTGATTTCTATATTCATTCCTGCCCCTTTAATTAAATATATTTATATTATTTTTATTCTTAAACACGAACAAAACAGATTTCTAGGACTGTTAGATCCAACAATCAAACCGCGCATAAAAATAATGATTATACGGTTCCTTTTTAATGTTTTTACTATTTAAGCAAAATATTGGTGCCGTGCAGAATTCAGTTTTTAAGCGACATCATAAAACCGGGCCTTCATGTACAGACTACAGAGCCTCCGGCACACTCTCACTACACTAAAACCCAAAAATGATCTCTCCAAGAACACACCATCATGGAAAACCTGCAACTTTTCCTCCGATTGCTGGGCATGGCAGCAGCAGCAGTTTTGAAATGCTGATACGAATCATGGCATGGCATCATTCAAACGTGAGAGCACTGTCAGCACATAGACCACTTTACAAATGGCTCATCTTTTCTTATTACAAGTAGCAAGCACCTTTCGCCACTCTTTCCAGAACCCACTCAAAAAGGCTTCTTGAGTACCCCTGCGCACTCAGAGCAGATTGCAAGAAGCAATCGATATACCCAACAAAATTAGATAAGTCTGTGTCCCACCTTAGAATCCGTTTTCCTTTTATCAAATGAAAATGAAGTATAGATAAACTAATCACAAGAAGATATTACAAAAATAGTATGAATTTCATACCCATGTTTTAGATCCTTTTTGGATTCTTTGCTAAAAAAATCAGAATAAATTTATTTTATTTTATAAAATCAGTTATAATTTCATCCGTCCCCTACGTGGGTTCAATTGATTTTTCTAAACTCCACCTTAGTGGGTTTCTATAAATATTATATTAAATCCTTGCATAATTATGGTAATAATAATTTTTAGAAATAATTTTTAATAGGTCTGGAAGATTAATTTTTTTAATTTATCAATAACTTAATTAGATAAATTTATGAACTCAATTTAGTTATTTCTTTTTAGTTTTAATAACTACATGAAGCGTGAGTTTTTGGATAATGACTCATCAATTCAATAGATGAATTTTTTAAAAAAAATTTTTAAGGAACAAGTTATCTTCTTTTTAGTTACTCATTGATTCTCATATCTCATTGAATCAAATAAATCTTGTTTGTGATATTTATAAAAAAAAATACTTCTAATTTCTATGTGTATTAAACTACTATCATATCATATATATTTTTTATTTTAAACTTTATTCTTTCATTTTAGTATTCTCATTTTAATGTTGTCTTTTTTATGTTTTGTTTTTCTTTATATGAAGATAAAATTCTAGAATATATTTTTTTATAAGTCTTGAAAATATATTAAAATAATATTTTTTATTTTTTAAAATTTATTTTTAATAGTAATACATCAAAATAATCTAAAATAATTAAAAAATATTAATTAAAAATAAAAAAAAACTTTTTGAATGTATAAACAATGTGGAGTCCAGGTCGGTAAAAGTAATGCTAGGATGAAAAATCATCATAATAAGACACTCCTAAAACCCTCTCACATGGGACAGCCTGTGCCTCATCAACCTTTTCAGTGGGCTGCTTTTTAGTATAAGTAACCAAAATTAACAAGCAATCCAGCATAATGCCATCGGTAACCCCACTTACACTCACAGTGCATAATGGGCAAAATGAAGGCACATATCCTTTTTGGTAGTGGGCTGGAACTTGGAAAGTTCCACACTCATGCCCAGCTTTTTTCTTTTTCCTTCTTTCCTTCAGTTCTTCCTGGTAAAATAATACCCTTTTGCCAGGGAAAGGCAAAGGTTAGCAGCAAAAGTGAAAGTTCAGATTTTGCAATTTTCCTGTCATGAAGCTCCATCAGCTCGTTTTTCTTGTTCTTTTCTTGGCTTATCAGGTCTATTGCAAAACATACATTCACATTGACTATAGCCTCACAGTAGAAGTTCCTAGTGAGTACAGTGTGGAATTACTTGGAAGAGCATTTCTGATGGAGACAGACCAAATGGAGCCCGATTTTAGAGTAGCATTGAGTGTTGAACCAGTTAAAGGAAAATATTCATGCTCCTTGGAAGTCTTTCTTGGAGATGTCAAGGTGTGGAATTCTGGTCATTATTCTCATTTTTACACTTCTGATAAATGTGTGCTTGCGCTGACAAAGGATGGAGATTTACACTTGAAAGGTTCGAATGATCGAATCGGATGGCGAACCGGGACTTCAGGACAAGGTGTGGAGGTAACATTAATAGTAAAAGAATCATCAGAAAAACCTGAAAAACACAAATCACTGCACATGTTTTCTAGCAACTAATCTTTCTGTTCTCTCCCCTTCATTGCAGAGACTACAGATTCTGAAGACGGGCAATTTAGTCCTTGTTGATGCCTTGAACCGGATAAAGTGGCAGAGTTTCAACTTTCCCACTGATGTAATGCTATGGGGACAGAGACTAAATGTGGCTACTCGCTTGACATCTTTTACTACCAATTCAACAGCATTCTATTCTTTTGAGATTCAGCACAACAAGATTGCTCTCTACCTGAGTTCTGGTAAGTGGAACTATTCTTACTGGGAATTTCAGCCTACCAAGAACAGAAACATCACATTTATTGAATTAGGTTCAAAAGGGTTAGAAATATTCAATGATAAATACAAGAAAATTGCGCAGATTTTACCATTCGGGATGCAATTTCAACCCTTAAGATTCTTAGCACTGGGGAATAAAACAGGAAACATGGGGCTATATTTTTACTCCCCGGAGAAACGAAGTTTTGAGGCTGCTTTTCAAGCACTCAATACTACATGTGATCTTCCTCTAGCTTGTAGACCTTATGGTATCTGTACCTTATCCAATGCTTGCTCCTGTATCCGACTGTTGACGGTGAAAAAAGGGGTTGGTTCAGATTGCAATGGGGGATTTTCTGAAGGGTTTTGTGACAGAGAACAGCAGGAAATGCTTGAACTAAGTGGTGTAAGTAGTGTTCTAAGGACTGCTCCTAAGAGGGTCAATGTTAGCAAAGAAGTATGTGAAAACTTATGCCTAGAAGATTGTAAATGTGCTGCTGCATTGTATTCTACTGGCAAGGATGGCACAAGCTTCAGAGAATGCTTTACTTATGGATTGGTCTCAGGTGTTAAGCAGGTTGAAAGGGGAACGGGATTGACTTACATGGTTAAGGTTCCAAAAGGCACCCAGGTTTCCCATGGGAAATCAAATGTGAAGACATGGGTGTTGGTCATGGTAGGAGTGATTGATGCTTTCATCATCCTACTTGTTTTTGGAGGGCTTGGGTATTATTTGGTTCAGAGAAGAAGAAGAAGACACATGCTTGCCTCCGACAACAATACTTAGGACTGGTTATTCTGCCGGTGATTCTTTTCTCATGAGAATTCATGACCGTATTTGCAATTCTTTCTGCTTATAGAGAGAGGGGAAGAAAAAGAAACAATTTTGGTTGATTTCTACAAGCTGATATGTTCATAGGACAAAAGTATTTATCTCTTTTTAACGCCATTGGTATAGTTGAAATCAAATTTTCATTTATGCATGGGAAAATTTTTGATTGTGTGTACGTGGTTGAAAATCAAGAAAGGCTGACCCAAGACTTTGTTAAGGAGTACCGATTCAAGTTGAAAATAAACAATAAAAAAACTAGTCTAACCCAATTAAAAACTCAGTTTGCCGGATGACCTAATCATTAACCCATTGATCCTTTTTCCTAAAAATCTTGTTTTTAGATCAAAATAATGTAGTTTTTGTTTTTTTCAAAGGTTTTTTGTGATTGATTTAGTTTAACCTGAGTTTTCTAATCCGTAAACTGAATCAAGTTTTTAAAATCATGAACCGACAATTTTTGTTTATAGTTCTTAACACACACATAAAGACCAGCCGAAAACCTTAGCCTTTTCTTTCGAGCCTGGGTTCTTAACTAGATTATATTTCAAGGATCCCAATGTGAGCCACGAAAGGCCGAAGCCATTCAACAGTGCTTTTAATCTTGGGCTTCAAGATCCTCATCAATTATCCAATTTTTAAGCTGCTACTGGTGAAATATTAGGGCTTTCGAGATTCTATTTCAACTTCAAGGATACCAAATCCAGTAATTTAATAATTTTGGGCAGGATATCATCTAAGTGTTAAGGTTAGGGTTTGCAAATAATATCCACCATTCACCAACTCAGTGGTAAGAAGCCCTATGGACATTTATATTTCAATTTTGTGATCATGATGGAAAAGTAGACGAATGATGAATAAGTTTATGATATTTTTATTAGACAGATAAGTTCTCCAGTTTTTAAGTTTTCTTCTAGTTTAATTCATGTTTCATTAAATTCCTAAAATATTCTAATAGAACATTTGAGAGCTTATTATTTATCTTTTTTTTTTTAAAAAAAACTTTACAAGAACCTCAACAATGTAACCTGTTAACTTACTTTTTTTTAAGGATTTTTTGCTTAAAATATTATTTTAGAATTCTTGTTTTAAGAAGTTAAAGAGTGACTATCAAACAATTTTTTTTTTAAATTCTTAAAAAAAGGTTTGAAGCACGTCATAATGCTACTGAACATTAAATTATTAGAGAACCAATAAAGAATTATATTTTCTACTTTTATAATCATGATTTCATTTGAATTTACTTAATAATAAATAATAGATTACAATCATATAATATTTTACAAGCGAGAAAAATAAGACATTAAACAAAATTATTACGCAAGGTTTTTTTTAACAGAAAAATAGTAAAGAAAAGGAAAACCACTCTCAGACAATAAATTTTTAAATATATAACAAAATATAGGCAGTACAATTAAGTTTGAGATGTGCCTTGGGTTGATCTTTCTCAACAAAGAAAGAATGTTCCGTATCACAAGGTTAAGCACAGAACACTTGCCTAATTCTATACTAAATTAATGGCCTGTGTAATTATAGATTTATATACTTTTAAGTCTCCCTCACACACAACAGGGGACAAAATTTACGTTTGTTGTTGTTCATACACGAGAACTTTGGCTTGGATATTTCTTAGGAAAGCTAGCAAGTTGCATTTAGTTGCACAGTTCATCAGTTGTTTTAAGCTAATCAGCTTGATGTGTGTGTGTGTACGAACGATAAACTATTTATACAAGCAGAATGATCTTGCCAAAGAGCTCCTTAATTAGCTGAAACCAATCATATGGATTTTAATTAAGCTTTTTATGTTCAAATATATGTATAGATCATCGAAGGTAAAAGCTGCTTAATTAAAAACTGAAATTAATTACCAGAATCCCATTGCTGCACATTTTGACTGACTACTAACTTGGAATTAGGACTGCCTAGTGTGCTTGAAATTCAATATACAAATTCCCAATTTCTCAGTGGCGTACAGGAAGAAAAGGGAAGAAAATATTTGGGTCATTCTTGCTTACTAGCTAGCTACCTTCATTCCAGTTATGGATAGCTTGCAGCACTGCTTGTTTCACTACTTGAGCATCATGGCCTTGGTTCTGCAAAATCATGAATTATATTTTATTGAAGAATTAATTAAACAATTTCCTATCAAATATAGCTATATGCATGAAATTCATAGATAAAACTCCAGAAATTAGAGGAGGAAAATGAGCGTTGCTTATCCCTTTCTTAAGATTGGCTTGGAATGGACTGTGCGTAGAAACTCACACCCATGTAAATTATACCCCGTAAGAGTTCTCTACTCTAGCTAAAAGAGACCATTAACTCGAAGCCACCGCTATACGCCAACAAACCCAAAATAGACATAGATGCATGGATTAATCCTAATTAATGACATTTGTCCCACGAACTTGCTCAATGGATCGCTATATACTGTGTTCCAATGCTGTCCACCCATTCTGGTGTACTGTGGAAAGTCCAAAATATGTGGTTCAAGCCAGCTTGTTTCTAAGTTGTACACGTGGGATCAGTCTTGTTTGTCTAGACTACTATTTATTAATTTTGAGAATGATGCTTGAGACATTTATAGCATATAACATCATATACTTGCAAAAAAGATATGCTCCCTTAATTTAAGTGGTGTGCTAAGAGGAAGAATGTCGATCCAAGAAAGGAAAGACAGTAATTTAATTCTTACTTGGTCTCCACCAATCGCTTCAAGTTGGAAATTTTCTTCACAAGAAACCCTAGCATCAAGCACATCAAGGCCTAGTTCCTCGAAGGCTTCAAGTATGGAGACAAGTAATCCAGGGCAATTCTTTCCTGAAAATACATTAATAAGGAAACCCTTTTCTAGGTTTTCCACTGTGACCTGCTGAAGTATGAAAAATAATGAAGTATTATTACATGGGCTAGTAATGGAAGCTTTTCAGAAATTAATAAGAACTGAAAATATAATAAATGAACAGATAAAGGGGATTGTAGTTTATATTCGCACCGCAGGTAATGAATTTTGGGTGGTTGAAGATGTTCCGATTTCTTTTTTTAGCCTATCCACCTTGTTCTTCAACTCTCCAATATATTTTGACGCGTCTACTATGATTGAGGTTTTGTTCATCTGCCAAAATCACCAGTTGCAGAAGAGAAAATATCAAAATAAGTAACCAAAGATTGGAAAAGAAAGAAGAAGAAAACAAAGTAGAAGAAGAAGAACGAAGAAGGGAGAGGGAGGAGAGAAAAGAAAAACTGAAACTAAAGCTTGAAGAGGCGGGGTTCAGGCATTTACAGCATTAGAATGGGTAGCAGCACGTAACTTCTCATAAAGAGCTGCCTTCTTTTTCTTCCTGGAAGACATTCTTGTTTTCTGCCTACTAGGTAGCTAGTTCTCTCCTCTCCCTTGCTTATTTTTTCACCTCAAGCTTTTGAGGATTTTATAACAAGAAGATGACCTCTAGAACTCTTTATCATTGCTTGTTCGTTTCCTGCATGGATGCTCCCGTTTCCCCAAATAAAATCATAATTCATTTTGAAATTTACATTATTAACCATTTTGTTTTCCTGACAATTTGTCTTTTAAAAGTAATTTCAAAATCTGTCTTTTTTTTCTCCCTTTTATCGGTTGAAAGAAAAGGAGCTCAATGCCATTGAACTGTAGGGCCCATTGGCCGAGCGAATATATATATATATATATATAGACTCTGATTAGTCCTCTTTCAACCACCATAGAGAAAGAGTAGTGACGGAACATTGATTAATATAATTTCACTTTCAGTAAAATACGTACATTAATTCGTCATAAATTATCAAATATATACTGCTGGAGTTTTTATCTTCACTTTTTATTCATTTGAAGTTCCATCGAGCTAAGGATAATTCAATGGATCAGAAAAAAACCCTCTTGATTTTTTATAATTCATTCCATTCCTGTTCGACTTAAATTCATTCCCATGCTACTTTTGAATATAAATATTAAAATCAATAGAAATAACTAACTTCACTTAATAATTTAAACTTAATAAATTAATTTTAAAAATATAGTTTGAATCCAAACCATCCAAGATCTAATGTTTCATGAACTCAGATAACATCTTTAAACCCATACACTAAACCCATGCTCAATACCTTTTAGCCTCAGATGTAGAACTTGAGCTCAGGAGGCGAGGCATGCCCACTGTCCTTTTAGGTTCAGATGCTAACTTTTTGCTTGAATCTGAGTACATTTTCAAATATTTTTAAACTTGACACTTGTTTTGGTTCCTTTTAAACTTGATTTTGTGGTTTGAATTTAACACTTGTATTATTAAAAAGTTTTTTTAATCAAATCTTAATTTTTTTTATGGTACATGCTCAATGCGACCCGAGGTGCAAAAGAGTCTTTTATAGCCTACCATTTTATCCCTAATTAATATACTACAAGGAATATTTATTTCTCATTAATATTTATATAAGACATATTTACCCCTATATATATATTTATCTCTTATTAATATTTATGTTAGAAATATTTATTTTTTATTAATATATATGTAAGTGATATTTATCTTTTATTAATATTACAAAGATAGAATAACTTTATAACACTTTCCTTCAAGCAAAAAGACAAAGTATACGAGGTATAAATTGTTGGGTTTATCGAATATATTATATATGAAGTATAAACAATAAAATATAATTATTCAGGAGTCCCTATAATCTCAGTAGATAGATCTAGAGTTGTTTATGGATTTATTACATAAAGATTTTTTTTTCAGTTTTGAATAATTCTTTAATGTATGAATTGTTGCAAACTATAAGCTGTTCAATTTTCAACCTTCAACGATAATTCACACGAATCACCAATAAAAAATCTATTAAATTTCTATTTAAAAGAGATGAATTGTTATGCCTAGAGTGTTAGCTCCCTATTATATGACTAACATAATTTTTCTATCTAATAAACAACCATAAAAACATAAGAAACATAACTTACTATTTATAGAGAAATATGAAAAACCTTATAAATTAGAAAAATATTAATTTTTTTCCTTGAATAATATCCATATATTAATTTACCATAATTTTATAAATGAACTTAATCAAGTCCTTACTTGATTTTTCCATATTTAGAAATACAATCCATGTATTAATTATATTCTAGTCTTTAATTTTTAAAATATATTTTAATCAAATTATTATTAATTAAATAATCTCATTTTAATTTCTGACTAATGATTCTTAATGTGTGTGACCCATTAGGTTTTTAATATATTAACCCAAATATGAATTATAATTATAATTAAATATAATATAATGAAATAAATAATTTAATTTATTATCAATTCAATAATTGATTAATTTATATTTAAAGATTAGGTGCATTATCTATCAACATGTTATGATTCCCTAAATATTAAAAAATATATTAATAGTTTAACTTAACTTTTCATTAATCAATTTCTCAGTGTAATTAATATCCTTTTATAAATAATATTCTGGTTTAATATTAAATTATGAAGTCCATTTGATATGTTAAATCATGTGTGTTCACTATATAATAGTCATTGATTATTTGAATATAATTTAATTTTTTTTTCAAATCTCATTCCATATTAGCTAATAATTTATCAGTCAATACTATTAAAGAATAAATAAAATATTTTGTCTAATTCATATAGGATGATAAATCTTTTTTTTTATTACTCAAATACTTTCATATAATTCATGCTATACTTAATGTCTATCATTTGGTTATCTCAATTAAGATAATATGTAATAGAACTAAAGTATAACATTATTTGTATAAGATAACTTAGTGATTTTAAGTTTAAGGATCACTTATACAACTATCACTTGAGCCTTTCTATAAACATAAGTGATCTCTTCATCTAAAATTCTCATACAAGTTAGTTTAATGTGCATGTATTATTATAAACACCTATAAATTAGTTTTAGGCATATCTTATACTTCAACTTATGAAAATAACTACTTTCTTTTACAAAGAAAAAAAATATAATATCTACAAGTCTCTTCAACTCAAATAAATTTTCAATATTTTAAAAGTCATCAACTAATAATATTTTAGGAACGATGCTTTGATGCAATAGAAATGCCATAATTATAACAACTTTATAATTTTCTTTGCCAATCATTTTTGTTTCATAAACTTTATCTTTACTCTTTATTCATAAATAAAATATTAGATTTATTAATCTAATATTATATAAATATTAAAAATAAATTAAGCTTTTATTAATAAAAAAATATATATTTACATGAATATAATAATACCACATGTAACCAATCAATTGGTTATAGAATATATTAAGCTAATATAAATACCCTTTGAAAAACCCATGTAAAAGGTTTACAATTTCTATTCTAAATATAGACATGCCATTGTCTTTTTAAAGCATTAATTTTATATCAAAATAAGAATAAACAATTCTATTCTTAGAATTAATATTCTTTAGCATATTTATTTCCTTTTTTTCTATAAAATTACTAATTTAATTATCTGATAGCCTTCAAATCCATTAAAAAAAAAACTTTTTATAAGTATCAAGACTCTTTCATTTAAGAGATTATCTTCCTTTAGAGAGTGGATTTAATTAAATGAATAATTGATTAATCCATAATCTAATCACCAAAAACCTTATTACTAAGCCTCCCAGAATTTGAAACATCATCCGAAAATGATAGCACTCCAACTCTTGAACACTTGATTATTGATATCTGCATGTCATCTCAAAAAAATCCAAAGCCTAAAATTTGAGGTGCCAACGAGACTTCAAAAATAGTTTAACATTACTCTTTTACACACACAGGTAAGAATAATTTAAAAGTAAAATTGTTTGTAGTTTTGCTAATACTTGAATGAATTAAAAAATACACGTGCACTAGATCTTGTAATAGTAAATGTGTATATATATATATATATAAGGATTAATCACTTCTTATTAATATTGTGATAATTTACCATTATTATTATTAGTTTACGAGATTGACAGTCCAAAAATAAGCTACTGTACATATCAAAATGACGAATAATGAAAGAACAAGAAACAGGTATCCAGGGGAGTGTATGGGAGGATTTTGGAATTACATGGGAGAGGGACAAATGGATGACTGCGAGAGGAAGAGAGAGGGTGTAAGATATAATAAAACTTCCCCCGTGAGAAGGGTTTGGAGGGATTGACAGCTAAACACCCTTTGACGCTTCCTTCACTGCTTTCAATGCCTCTCTCCCCTCTAAATCCATGTCTCCGATCACGAGCAGATTCCTTTCCAGCTCTCTACGCGTAAAATGATCATTTCTTTCCCTGGCAAATGCTCCGTTCCCTTCTGATGATCCACGTGCCATGCCTAGCTGCTTGTACTCTTCTTCCAAAAAAATGGGTGCCTTAGCGTGTCTGCATGGCTGCATCACTATCAGGGGAGGGGAAGATTTATTAATTAGCTGTAGATTTTAACAAATGATCAAATATGCTTCTTTCTTAGAAACAGAAAAAACACTAGTGATAGTGGCAGCTTTTGAAAGTTGTCACCAATACAGCCACGCATCTTTTACTTAAATCTAGTTTTATCTTATTTTGAATGTTCTCTTTTAAAAATCAAATACAGATAAGATACAAATGGCAACATTTTCAAGAATAGTATTCATATACTCGTGAGTCTGTGTACGAAAGATACAGTTAATTATGTTTGCAGATCTTGGGTACTAAATTTTCTTGGCATGAATCCAAAAATGACATCATATAGTTTTATTAATTATCACCAGGAAAGAAATTAAAGAAGGGAGGGCCAAGGATAAATTGATGAACCTCTTAATGAATATATAGTTAATATCTTTTTTAAAAAAGAAAAACAAACTACTATATGTGTAAATGTAAATCAGTTGCATCCAACTTTGCTAGGGCTAGACCCCCCTTTTGTCAATCCATTAATGTGCTAGGTACGATTTGTACACTAAGGTAGATTGGAAGAAGAACCCAGTCTTTTCGAGAGATTTTGGTTTTATGCTAATATATCTCTTGCATCTTATTTGGAGATTTTTTTTTTCAAATTACATCATGTTGATTCAGTCTAATATATTTGATATATTTTATTATCCTTACTTAAACCATTTATTATGCAATGCAAGCATTGAGTTTATTTCAAATCAAAGCCGAGTTTTCTGTTGTTTTGATATAATAAAAATCTTTGTTCTTTGTCCATGAATTTAGACATTATTGAATCATTTATAACATTGTAAGCACATATACATATAATTTTTTTTTTAATTTTATAGATTTTAATATATATTTTTTATTAGATTATATGATTTTAATACATTGTTGACCTTGAAATGTTGTTAAGGGTAAAAATAAAATATATCACTAACTTTGAGTAAGAACTACTATTTGGACATATCTTGAGTTGATGATAGGAGTCTCTTTTAGTAACAAAAATATTAAAAGATTTGAGGGGAACAATTTGTTTTTATTAGGTTTTTTTTTACTTGCATCTCTTTTTTTTTTAATCATGATTGAGTTATTTTTTTATTCATTTTCATTCTTTTTTTAAGATTAAGTCATTTCTCTTTCCATTTAACAATTGTAGTTTTGTTTTGCAAAATTGATACTTAGTGAACTATAAGATAGTGTTTGAAATCATGAACTAGCAAGGCTATGCGAGATGTGAGAAATATTAAAAAAATAATGGAAATGCAATATAAAAGAGGAACAAAATCCACTGTGGATTGAAACATTATCATTTTTTTCATAAACAACATAGTTTATACCCAGAAGGGGTAGATAAATAGAAATACAACAAAAAAACTCTATAGATCACTCTAGAAAGGGTAGACAAATAAAAATACAACAAAAATACTCAAATAACCTAGTAAGATAATAAAAAACTTTAGAGATCACCCTCCCTGAAATTAAGGCACCAAAGCTACAATTCTCTACTCAATCTTCATATATTCTCATGATATTACATTAACCAAAATTATATATTTAAAAGAACTAGAGTAAAAGAAGCACAACATTAAATCCAAACAAGAAAGTCATTTACTTTACTAACCCCTTGTTTGACAAGATTGTTAGCTATATGATTTGCTTCCATGAAACATGACAATAAGATACATAACCTAAAGATCAACATAATAAGATGCCCAAATAAATAAGTTATGATATTTCAAAGGCCTCATATAATCCTTGTTCATCCAATTAACAACAAAGGCAAAATTAAGCTCAATAATGAAATTCCTTCTAAAACATTTATTTTTTGAAGAGGATAATTCCAGGGCTTTGATTATAGTGAGCAATTCAACCTCACTTGACTCTAAAATATCATCACTATACTATTATGATCATGTAGTACACCTCTAATTCCAGTAGGTTTAAATTTACCCTTAAAAGATCCATTTGTTAGTTTATTATACCTTGTAGCTAATTGGTTGATTATATATGGTATTATTATATTCATACAAATATATATTTATAATAAATAAAGACTTAGTTTATCTTTAATATTCATATAATTTAGATTAATGAATTTAGAGAAAAGATAAAATTCATGAGACTAAAATGCTTGGCAAAGAAAATTATAAACTTGTTATAATAATGGGATTCTTACTGCATCAAAATATTATTCCTAAAATATTCATGGTCGAAGCTCTCTTAAACATTAGATATTCATTACAGCTGCAGAGATTGATATATATTATGTTTTTTTTTTTACGAAAGAAAATAGTTGTTATTATAAGCTAAGGTATAAAGGATACCTAAAACTAATATGTAAGTGCTTGTTATAAGATATGTATATTGGATTGACCTATATAAGAATTCCATATGGAGAGATCATTTATATATATGGAAAGGTTTACGTGATGATTGTGTAAGTGTTTCTTAGACTTGAGATCAATAAGTTATTTTATAAAAAGAATGTTATACTTTGATCCAGTTATATATTATCTTAATCGAGGTAATGAAGAGGCATATATTGAGTATAATATGAACTATATAAAGATATTTAAGTGATCAACACAAAATTCATCACACTAGATAAATTAGAGAAAATGTTTTATCTGTTTTGAAATAGTATTGACTAAGAAATGCTTGGTTAAGGTGAAATGAGACTTGAAAATAGTTTCAAATCTTATTCAAATTATCAATAACTATTATGTATGTTGCTATTTAATTTTTGACCTTATTTTTGTTTTTGAAAATAACCAAAAATAAAAAAAACCAAAAAAATATGTTGAGATTTGCATTGTTTTCAATGTCTTTTCCAAAGAAATGAAAATAAAAAAGAGAAAATAAAGAATACATTTAATTTTTAGTGATCTAATTATAATTATGGAAGGAGAGGATGACAGAAAATTAGAAACTCTCTCACCAAGCAACCTTTTTATTCTTGGAATTCAATGGTTAATCTTGACTCGCTTTTCCTTCACGATAAAGACAATTTTCACCTATAAATAGGTGGTCACACATACATAAAAAAAAGGGAGAATTGGTTAAAAAACATAAAGAATAGAGAAAAAAGTAATTCACTCTTTCTTTATTGAAATTAAGATTATTTTGAAGTTTTAGCTATGTATCGGTTACATCAGCCTAACCATTTACCATAGGTATAACCATCACTCAATTAAGACCAACTAGCTCTTTAACATCCATCCAGCCTTGGATCATCCACCATTATTAATATTCCAACAAACCATTAAACCAATGTTAACACAAAGATCCATAACTGGAATTGTCATTCCACCGCCCTTTCGGTCTCACAAAACACCCATATCAAATCAACATCTTTGTACATCTATATAATTTTTCATTTACTAAGCTAAATCACATCTCTCAAAACCAATCACAATAGCCATAAAACCTGCAGTAGCCTTCCCAAACTAATTCCCTTCTTCATCATCTTAAACTCGTGAATCTAATAATCCCCATTTGTAAACCATCGCTAACCTTTTCCATCAAATTTTCTCATCATAAGCCTCTTATTCAAAGAACCAAGACATCGCCCTTCAATAACCATAACTTTCATTTGTAAACCAATTACAACCTTAAAATTCTAGCCAAGACCACTCTAAATTAGATATGAAACCAACTAAAAAACACTTGTAAATTAACCCATTACCCATGGTAGCCAACCTCTCATCAACCATGAACAACCTTTCATAACCTGGCCACTACAGAAACCATCATTAGACATGACAACCCCTCTTTTTAAAATTCAATGATGAGCTCCTCCCAACACAAGACAAACCCCTTCACCTTAGACTCTTTTATGCCACTGTAAGCACCCAAAACCTATAAACAAATAACGCTTTAACTGTCGGTTAGTCATTATTAATAGTGGTTCCACTATGTGATTTAGTCATTTCTTCCTCCTTAAGCCATCAACAATAGCCACTTGAGTCTTTGGAAACAAACCAAGAGGAAAAAAAATGTAGTAGAAAGAGAGGGAGATAAAAACTGACAGAAATATTTATGTGATTTTTTTGGGTTTTACAGGTATTAGTACCCTTTATTGCCAAAACAAGAAGGAAATAAAGAAGAAAATGTTTCCAATCCCTTATTTTTTTGTTTTCATTATAGGCAGCGTATGACTTTGTGCACCATCAATGGTGGTAAGGCTTGGAGACCACTCGTCGTCACTATTCCTGTATTTTCAAAATTTTTCAACAATTTACTCATATTAATTTATGAATTTTAGGAGGCTTATTTTGTAAATTATAAATGTTTAATATGTGTTTGAATTATTTTGAATTTCAATGATTTGTAAAAATATAATTGTATGATGTGAGTAAAATATAGTAAAAAAGTATGGGTTTATGTGTGTTTGTACTATTTTCACATGTTTTTTTAATGCATAAAACCAAAAAGACAAAAAACATTTAAATGTCTTAATTGCATATGACCAAGTTTCCTAAAAATACAAGAATCATATCTTGTTTTAAAAAATAAAATACATGGTATGTTTTATTTTTTTAGAATGCATTTTGGATTTAATAATCAATTTATTGAATCCATGAGAATTTGTCCAATATTTCAATAATTGATAATTTTTTAATTCATGAGAATTAATGGTTAATATTCCAGTATAAATACTGGACCTATAATTAGGTTGGTATTTAAATATCAGGAGTTGATTAGGAAATTCTTAGAATTGTTTTGAATATTTATCAATTTTAATGGGGAGTATTTTTCATCATAACACATGAGTTGTAGAAAATCCTTGCACCTTCCATGATAGGTGAATATTGTCAAAGAACTTACATAGATCTTTTCCATAAGAATTCATTTGGGTACTCGAACCCATAATAAATTCAAAAAGCTAATTTTATTCACATGAATAAATCTTCACCCTAAGCCATAGACAAACCACTAGTTAAAAACCCATTAAAAACTTTTAAACCATATTCAAACTACATAATGCAGTTTAAATCAAGAAGAGTGCATTAGAGATACCAATACCTTCCATAGCTATAATCAACTCCCTTTACTTAAAACCTCTGATAAAACTAATATACTTAGGTTTCTTAGCAACTTTGAACTAACCAACTAGGTGATGACTTCCATGATCCCTTAACCTTATGTAGAGAGCAAACATGATTTAATATGATAGACATACTTTATGTTTTAATATTAAATCAGAACATTATTGATCATAGAAAATTAATTATATCGAGAAACCAGTCACTAAAAATATTAAGTCAAACCACTAGTAGCTTTTTTTAATATTTAAAGGATCATACCACGTTACTAAACAATGTATCTGATCTTTAAATCTAAATTAATCAATTGTTTAATTGATAATAAATTAAATTATTTAATTATATTTAATTATAATTATAATTTATATGTAGGCCAACATATTAGGAACCTAACGAGTCACACATATTAAAAACTATTAGTCATAAATTAAATTAGGATGATTTAATTAAGTGTGACTTGATTAAAATATATTTTAGAAATTAAAAAATAGAATATAATTAATTCAAGGATTATATTTCTAGACCTAAAAAAATCAAGTAAGGACTTGATTGAATTAATTTATAAAATTATCCTAAATTAATATATGAATATTATTCAAGGGCTAAATAATTATTCAAAGAAAAAAAACCAGAGCTTTGGGTAATAAATCCTTAAAAAACACTAGATTTGTCTAACGACATTATATAAACTCCAAAATAATTTTGTTTCATAATTTCTGCTGCGTGTATTATATTTAAGAACCAAACATCATTAACATTCTATTTTAGAGTATACACATTAGGAGGATTCCATCAGGTGAGAACCCATAAACATTTGATATTAGTCCAACAAATTAAACTTTTAGCAGAGATTAATAGATAAATTGCATAAAAAAGAATAACCTAAGAAAATAGCTTCGATCTATATTCATGGTTTAGTCAATATTAAGCGAAAAGAAATATCATAATTAGACTACCTTTTATTGAAGATTAATTCATTACACATTAGCTAAATAGACCATGAAATTACAAAAAAAAAACATGAACTATACCTATCTTTGAAATCTCCTATGAATAAGATATTTCTATTATTGAAACATATTAGATATATTCCATTAAAAACATAAAGATATACCTTACCAATCAATAAATCTAGCCAAAACATACCAAATAGTAAGATAATGAATGAGAACATGATCTATAAATTTTCTAAAACCAAGCAAAAAACATGACTAACATTTCGAATGTTAAGAACTCTCCTTCAAACCATAACTCTTCTAGTATTAATCTTACCAAGAATTGTCCTCCAACAAAAAATCTATATCTTAAAAGGTACCAGTCCTTTCTATGTCCCATAGAAGGAATTACATATATTAGACTATGTTGAAGTAGATAACATATCACATATACATTTGACAAAATACTTCTTATTCAAGTTAGGTTTCTAAATTAGCTTCTCAAAAACTTCACAATATATAACCATATAGAATAACTTATTAGCAACAGTTACCATATTTTTTTTCTTTTTCTTTATTTTTTATTTGCCATTTAATTTTTTTATTCACAATTTAACCCTTTCATATTAAGTTGACTTGGGATTGAGTTTGATGTTTTTGTTTTAGTTTGCTTTATATGAGACTCTTTTGATGTTAAAAGTATTTTTTGATGTTGGGTTAACACTTAATTTGGTAAAATAAAATTTAATTGTATTGATTCAAACCAATTAAAATTTTAGGGACTCAATTTCAAATTGAAATAGATATTCAATTTTTTTTAAAAAAAACTTTTTATTTAATTCATTAAATAATCATATAATTTTTTTAGTTTTTGAGAATAATAAGGAAACTTAACTTATTGGTTAGCAAAACTTTAATATGTGTGTGTGTGTAGAGGCAATATATAGTAGTAATTGTAGGGTTACAACACACGAGTATAACTATAATATTTTCTATATAGTATATTTTCTATATAGATACATTAATATGCCCTTCAAACTATAGGTGGAGAATCAACTTGAAGCTTGAATCGAAAAGCAGTAGAAAGTGGATTAGTAAAAACATCAGTAAATTGATCATGAAAGGGGATAAAATGAATTTGAATCTCCTTTTTTGCAACCCTATCTCATATAAAATGATAGTTAAACTCAACATGTTTAGTGCAAACATAAAAGATAGGATTTGCAGATAAGTAAGTAGTACCTAGATTATCACACCAAAGGGTAGGAGCAAAGTAAGAGAGAATCTGCCTATCTCGTGCTAGATACTGAAGCCAGATAACCATAGTAGTGCCATCAGCTAAGGCTTTATACTCAGCCTCGGTAGAAGAGTGAGCAACTGTATATTGCTTGCTAAATTTTTAAGAGATAGGAGTTTGACCAAATAAGACAATATAACCACCTATGGACTTGTGATTATCAGTATTGCCTACCAATCTGCATTTGTAAAGCTATGAAGAGCAAATAAAGAGCTACGAGTTATATGCAAACTATAGGTGGCTGTATTGTATGGATAAAACATAATGTATTTAACTGTACCTTAATGAAAATATATAGAAGTATGTATAAATTGACAGAATCTGTTAATAGCAAAACAAATATCTAGTCTCGTATAGGTGAGATATTGAAGGGCACCCATAATTTGATGAAACTATGCGGGGTTATAAAATAGATGATCTGATAGTATGGTGACTGTAGAAGTAGAGATTGGACTATCAATCGATTTACAAGAAGCCATACCTGTTTAACTGAGAATGTCAATAATATATTTATATCAGCATAACATCAGACCCATGGTAGTGGGTTAAACCTTAATTCTAAAAAAACTAGTGAACGACACCTAAGTCATGAAACTTGAACTCTAAACTCAGTAACTGGATTAGATGATGAAGCATATCAGAGTTGCTGTCCTTAAGTAGAATTTCAACCAAAAGATATAAAATATCAGCACCAAAAGATAAGATAAATAAGGAGGTGTCAACTTTGGAAGCAGTAAAGCTAATAACAATTAGAAAATCACTAAAATGAGTGTACCATGCCCGTTGAGCCTATTTTAAACCATATAAAGATTATGCAACCGGCACATATGAGAGGGAAAAACAAAGTCGACAAAACCTAGAGTTTGTTTTATGTAAACCTCTTTGTAGGAACACTATTGAGGAAGACATTATGAATATCAAGGTGATGTACCTTTCATTTACACGAGACAGCAATGGAGAACACCAATTTGACTGTTGCATGCTTAATAACTAGACTGAAGGTTTTAGAATATTCAATTCCTTCCTATTGCGTAAAGCCTTGAGCCACCAAACATGTCTTATACCGTTAAACACTATCATCCATATAGTGTTTTATCTTGTACACCTATCAGCAACCAATAATGTTCATCAAAGGATGAAAATGAACCAAAAACCAGGTGTTATTAGAGTATAATGCCTGAATTTCATCACGCATTGCACGATACCAAGCCTTATACCTATCAATGTTAGAGAATTAAAGGGCTCACAAGCAGTAAAAGACAATACCTAATAGTTAGGTGTAGTAGAGGTTATGAAAGACGCTGCTAGAAGAGTAGTCTTTGACAGCTACAGATGAAAAACCATCGAATACTAATGAGCAGTAGACTGAGGGGCAAAAAGATTTGAATTGGAGAGTTGCTAAAGAGGATAAAAGAAGAGATCAATACAAAGTTACAAACCCAAAGGAGAAGTAAAGGAAGGTTCGAAGCTCACACCAACAGAGGCAGGAGAGCTTGCTGTAGAATTAGATGTGGTTGCATTAATATACCTAGAAATATACGACCCTGAAGGAGGTGAACCTACTCCTATAAAATGGTCATTAGAGAAACATGCAAATGGTGATATAAGGGTGGGCTGGGTGGCGATGGTATAGTAGCAGACAAGTGTGGAGGATGGTGGGGCTGTTTAGGTGGTGCTCGAGGTATGGTAAAGTTGCTGGATGAGGCATTTTGTGGATCAGTCAGAGAAAATTATAGGGGGTGATCAAGGTGGGCAAATGTCTAAGCTATAAGGACGTGGTTAGGGGTCGTGTTGGTTGTTCATAATATGCAGAAAGAAATATATTTTTTATGAAAACGAACATGATAAAAGACATATATATGTTAAGAGGTGGAAGCAAGACAACGATAATCAAGATGTGAGGTACTCTAGCCTAAGAACATATATGAAAAGGAATGAAATCCAACTTATGAGCATGATACGGGTGTAGAAACAAAAAATAAAGACACCTAAAAGTACATAAAAAATCATAATTAAGAGTAAGATTAAATAGATATTTAAAGGAAGACTAATTTTGAAAGACATGAGTAAGCATATAATTGATGAGATAGAATGAAAACTCAAACGCATAATTCTAAAATCATAATGGAATACTACATTGACCTAAAAATGTAAGACTAGTTTTGATAATATGACGATGACGAATCTCAACACTACCATTTTGCTCATATGTATGAGGACAGATTAATCTGTGATGAATACCAATAATTGTTTAACTTATGCTATTCATTGCCCCAATTAGTTTGAACAGATTTAATTTTAAATGAAAAGTAATGTTCAATAATTGTTTGAAAATGTTAAAAAGTGGAAAATGCATTAGATTTGGAATAAAAACCAGATAATACCATATATGTTTTGTATGTGTATTGAAAAAGATAACAAAGTAACAAAAATCATCAAAAGAAAATATAAGAGTAGGGCCCAAATCATCACTAAATATTAAATCAAGTGATGCAATAATTTTGTGACCTATAAGTTGCAATGATAGGTGCAAAGACTTGTCAAGTAGACAAGCTTAACATTGAATAGGTGAGCGTCTAGAAGTACATATTATTTTGTTTTTAGAAACTAACAAATTAAAAATACAACACTTAGGATGACCTAATCAATGATGCCATAGATCAACAGTGGCAGAGATGCAAATAGACTAATAAGCTTAAGGAATGGTGGTGACAGAAGATTTCAAGAGAATATAGAGACCATCATTGCTTTTACTGGAAAGGAGCACTGCTTTGGTGATGAGTTCCTTTGCATAAAAAATAAAGGCATGAAATTCAAAATAAACATTATTATCACGATAAAATTTCTGAACAGATAGTAATAGTTTTGTAATATGAGGAACATGAAGAATATTAGATAATGTAATGGTGTGTTTAAGGAAATGTAAGATGTTATGACCAATATGGGATGTAGATAAACCCTTACTGTCACTAACATGTAAATGATCATTATCAAGATAGGATGTATAATCGATTAGAGTTGCAAAATCAGGAGTAACATGCTGCTTCGCACCAGTATCTAGGAACCATGTAAAGCTAGAAACCAGACCAATAACAAGATGGGCAGAGGGTTGGTGACCACTATTGCAAAACTAAGCACATTACGGGTTATATGTTCGAAGGAGAAACATAGCTTACACTTGAAGTGTTGCTTAAAAGATCGATGAAGAGACTACTGTCCACAGGCAACAGGCTGTTTGGGCTGCTGCCATTAACTCTATTTGCAATACGTGGGAGTAGAGGAATGAAGGCCATGAAAATCAGACCTGTCATGGTTGTTGTACATGTTGTTCTTAGAGCTCCATTTGCTGCAGGAACGACCTTTATTATAGCCAAAATTAGAGCTAATTTATTGTTGTGTAAGATAAGTAGAGGGCAGCAGAGATGGTGTAGGCAGTAGAGGTGGATTTGCAGCTATGAAGGAAAGAGAAGACTTATGTAAAAACTCATGAGTAAGAAGATGGCTGTGAAGGTTTGCATATGACAACGATTCTACCTTGTTCACGAAACTAGCTACCAAGTCTTTAAACTCACTATGGAAGCTATAAAATATATAAAGGTTAAAGTCTTTAAGAGAGAAGGGCCGATTGGTAGCAACCAATTCATCAAATAATGACTTGGCGTGCTACATATGTATAGTAACCGAAGCATCTCCTTGCCAAAATCTTGAAAAGATGCATGGAGTTGTATAATGTGAGAATTTAATGGAGAAGCGAGCGCTCTCTCAAGAGTATGCCTAACAAAAAAAAAGTTCGATAGTCTACCATAAGATGTAGGACGTCTATGGAGAGGGAGGAGAGCAACGCCTTTAAAATAAGCTGATCCTGTTACTTCCAATAGAGAAAATAAGTTTTGATTGTTGAAGAAGAACCATTAAAACGATAAAAAACATGAGAGGAAGAACATGACACTAAGCCATCGACAAAGTAGAAAACACCTTTTACTAAGAAGATATGACTTCATTTGCAATTGTCAATAGAGATAATTTATGATTGTAAGCTTTGATCAAACCACTTGATGAGTGTTGAACAACACAATGATAAAAGGAGTCATTGTCTTTATAATGTGAAAAGGGACGACAAAAACATGAGAGATAAAGCCAAGGTTCTACTCTGCTAATTGGAGCTGCTGCTAGTGGGTGAGGAACCAACAACAGCTTCTGAGTGGCTGGCTAGTTGGGCTGCATTGCCCTTTTAGTAGGGGGAGTATACAACAGTAGCGGTAGAGTCCATTTAGAAGAAGAAAAGAGGATGCTGACTGCAAGAAAGAAAAGGAGAAGAAAAATTCTGACAACATAAAACTCTAATACCAAGTTAAGAATAATTGGGAGACTTAACTTATTAGTTAACTAATTCTCTCTATATACAGAGGGCAATATATAATAATAGTAGTAGAGTTACAATATAAAATTATAACTATAATATTTCCTATATAATATATTTTGTTTATACATTAATAGTTCACAATTAATTTTTTTTAATAGTGAAAACTGTTAATAATATCTAAACCACCGCGCAACACAGAACAGGGAATCAAACTAGTACATACATGATTTTACGTACGTTCGTGTACATATCCTCACAAACAATGGACTCGAATTGAAAGATTTACATGTCAATCCCAAAGCGCTAATGTTGTCCCTATTAAATAGATACAAACCACCATGTACCCACCGATTCACATGAGTGGACATTAATCATCACAACAAAACAATGAACCAAATACATGCACAACCCGCTCCACCCTTGTCTCTTGCCCTAGTTCCAATTTTGCACTTCATAGCCTTTTAGGTCTGATCTAGCTAGGAGCCCTGAGTCTTCTAAACTATATTTTGCTTTATTTCCATTAGTTTTGAATCAATATATAATCTTATTATCTTGCTGTTTTTGTTCTTCAATCTCCACTTGTTTTCGTTTCCACTCTCCCTCATGTTTTGTTAGTCTAGCTAGTGGGTGGATTGATGGAGATATGGTTTTCAATATTCTTGTTGGCCATGCTTGCAATTCTTAAGATTTTTCGTCATATGAATATGATCACATACACCAATATATACATGCTAATCTTATATTCTACGTTCGTTATAAAGTCTTCTTCATTATAATTTGCTTATTTTTCCGGCAATATATACAAATTAGAAATTAAGGTGTGCTTAGTTTCATTTCAATGAATAATTAGCGCCTTGGAGAAATTATCTTCTTATCGTTTTATCAAATTGATTTCATCAACGTAGTGGAATTTCACAGCAAAGACTCCTGTGCATGAAATTGGGTTCCTTCCAGTTCTTGCAAACAAGCAAGATGGTCCAGTGTTTAGGTAAGTATGTGACATCTTGTCAAATTAAGAGCTGTTGGGTTCAAGAATAATCAGCTAAACTTGCTCTTCTCCCTTGACCACATATGTAATGATGGAATCAAGTACTAACAAGATTATTGTTGTAAACTTTGATTAGACCCTCAGTAATTCGTCCTTTTCCTCCAAAATTTCAACAAATACCTCCATTAGCCTGGTCGGGGCAGCAGGTTTTTCAATAATTTGACATTTGGACAGCACCGGTAAGTGGATTTCTAAAGTGATGAATCTGATCGCGCATTTAAGGGTGACTTGGGTCTTATCGATCTGATCTCATAAGCAAATTATTGCGATAGAAAATTATACTGCATGACAAAATCAACACGACCTGTGGAATAAACTAATATCCATGCACTGCACATCCTGATAATTATTATGTTTAATTAGAATTAATTAGCTACTAATCAATTAACTCTTTATATATATATATATATATATGTTAATCCCTTCTTGCTAGTTTATATATGGTTCTCAAAAGAGTGTTTAAACAGAAACAAATCAGCAATCTATCGGGCATAAAAAAATCCATGTGAAAAAGCTTCAAATCTTGAATGAATTAATCTTAGTCCATGATCGCCAAAAAAGAAGAAGCAAATAGCAAGAACACCACTATTTTGACAGGGAATTTAATTCTAAATAAAAAATATTAATTTGAGGATCAAACCTAGTTGACTAAAATATTTACAAAAAAATAAAATTATTATATAATATGAGATGAAAATAGAAAAATAGACTGCCATACCTTTAACAACAAGACTTGATTAATCTTTATTCGAACTTGTCAGTCACCAACATCATAATTAAATTAATCGAACATACTACTGCTATATGTTGTTCCTGGTTAATGTGCTAAATGGAAGCTTGCGATGCAATGATTAGAGGATAATTAAATTATTATCTAGCTGGTCCATGTGTTTTTAACAAAATAATTAGTTAATCTCTTAATTTGATTTAAAAATCTTATTTATATTTATAAATTAATTTATTTTATTAAGTGTCCGTTAATAAAATATTGAAATTTCATCAATTTAGTTATTTTTCTTCCCTAAACACCTGTTAATTTTACTTTATGTTAATCCGAAGAAATCTAAGAAGCTGAAGGGGTTTTAGGGGGGGAAAAAAACAATGCTGGATGATCAAGGGAGTAATTAAGTTACGGTTTTCAAAAACCAGAGCAACTACTTAATAATTAATCAAGTGAAGTGCGCAAGAGGTGATTCCTTTTGCGATATTGTGATTGTTGTCTTTCACATGCTTGTAGAATATTATATTTGTTTTTAATTTGAAGTTGACTATATGTTCCAGAGAATTCATGCATTTTGCATCCTGCTATAATTACATGCTAAAGACCTTGATTTGACTGACTTCCCTTGTTGTGATACATGCAGTATAGCAATTGCCCCCTTTTTTTTTTTCCTCCCTTTTTCTTTTTGAATAATTGCAGTGTGTTTGGTCATCAAGAACAAGAATCAATGCCTGTTTTGACGAGGGGGAGGAAGGGAAGTCAAGAGTGTTTTTATTTTTTTTAAATAAAACAATAAAAAAATAATAAAGTTGACGCAGCCACATGCGACATCAAAAAAATATTTATATTTTAAAATATTTTATAAATAGTTTTATTTGTCCATTTTTTTACAACTGTGCTAATTCTTTTTTTTTAAAAAAAAAAACCTCTAAAAAAAAAAACCTCGGAAATCAACCTTATGATGTCGGCTATGATTTTACGTAGTGCAGCTTTGTTTGGTACAGCATTTCCCTTCTGATTTATTAATTGAATTATTGTGAAATAGGAGTATTAAAATAATTTATAAGAGGGTATGATTAAAATGTCCAATCAGACAATACCTATGTTGATTCAAACAGAGTTTATTTTGGAAAAGTGTCTCGTGACAGCCTATTATTTTCTTGACAAATTAACTTTTCCTGCAAATCCATTATTGGTAGCTAGGCAAATCATATCCAAGCCTTGAGAAGATAAGGCTGCAGTCTAACTCAAACAGGAACTTCATGGAATTGTCAGAAAGTTTTTGCCTATGATGACGCCTATATCCATACCTACCATGCGTGTGCATGTTTATATATANGTCATCAAATTCAATCTTTTTATTTTTATTTTTTTAATTAAACTAATAAAATTAAAAACATCATATTAAGTTTATATAGTTTTTAAAATTAAAAGCTTTTAGAGTTGTTAAAAAAAATATTTTTAATATATTTTTTTTTTATGAAATATGATAAATTCATTAAACAACTATTAAACTTATTAAAACTATAATTTAACAAAAAAAACCAAATGAATTATAAATTATAAATTAGCAATTAAATCATCTTCTCTACAAGCTACTTTTCTTGGCCTACTAATCTTTTTCCATGAACTTCTTCAAAACACATAGAAATTTATTGTATTTATTGAAAACATTATTAAATACAGATTGTAAATACCAAGGCCACATAATATTTTTTCCTTTAATCCAAGTAATAACATTTTAATAATCTAACTTCATAATTCATTTTGCATAAGCATAACATCAACCAACATTCAAATACATAGTTTTTTTAACTTTATAAAGACCTTAACTTTATTAGATTTTATATTACTTATATAATATAAAAAAATACAAAGAAATTTCTTTTTATGATGTCTAAAAACACCACTAATTCTTGAAAATCTTGGTTTGCTAGTTGAAAACTTGTGAATTTTAGCATACCTATCAAAGGAGATAGCCAAAAAGAATAATTTCTCATATTTATCTTGTTAATCCACATAAAAAAGCCATCTAATGAATAAAGTAAATCTAACCTATTATAACATAAATTCTCATTATTATATTTCACCTAAATAATAACATGATAAAAAAAGAAGAAGAAGGATTTTCACACACCATCCCAATCAATTTCTTTCTTTTTAAAAACCAAATACTACAAGCATTCTAAAAAGATCAAATTATATCAAAGAAGAACAAATAACACATTTTCTTTTATAGATCCTCGTACCATTTCATTTCACAATAAGAAGAATTCATCTAGAGATTGAAGCAAGATGAACTATTATCCTAAACAATTTACCACCTGAGACATCAACTTTCAAACCATATCACAATAAAGTAAAATATGAATCATAGTTTTAGTCTTTTTTTTGAAAAAAAATATACAATTTAAATCACTACTTGATAACATAACTCTTTAATATAAAAAGTTCTTTATAGACAACTTATTCAAAATAAAAAGCCATATATGAAACTCTATCTTTAATAAAGCTTAAAAATACCATATATTTTTATTAAAAAGGTTATTCTCATGTTAAACAATTGACTCAAAAAAAGATTTGAAACATTTAACTGATAAAAAACACTTCGAGTTTGGTCTCTAAACTCTTTTATCAACAATATTTTTAGCATAAAAAAATTCATGATAATAATTGTAATAATTCCCTTTCCTTTTTCTTTTCTTAGTCCCAGAGTCTTCTCTTTCAAGATAAAAACCATTTCCAACCAAAGCTATTCCAAGATCCCACCTTTGAAATCTTAGTTTTTAGATTTTCACAAACTACATAAAAAGTAAGAAATCCAGAAATAAGGAAAAAATATCTTTTAACTACATTGAAATCTAAAATAAAATATCGTTATTATTTTTCATAACCACTAAAAATGTATTTTTCAAACTAAAGGAACAATCCTTCATATTATTGATAGTTGCATAAACTTTGGCACCACTTTATTATTATCAAGTTGATATTTCTAATATTTGATTTACCCATTTAAATTTGTGACAATTATATTATGAGGGTTTATTCCATGAAATACATTTGAATATTTAAGTGACTGATTTTTTCTTTGAAAAAAATGCAATTTTTGTTTAGAAAATATATGCATTATTTATTCAGACTTAGCTTTCTAACTTTTGAATAATAACAATTTAATCCATGATAAAAAATAATTTTCATCATTTTGACCTTATGTGATCATAATATATGCATGGAAATTATTAATAAAAAACTAAAATAAAGGGAATTTTCATGGTGCTTTACTATTCATATGAATAATGATGCACCTTCCTAATAATTTTAATGTCTTTACTAACCCTTTCTTTACTTCATATTTTTCTTTTTGTTTCATCTTCTTCCTAAGTCTCTGCATTTTTATCCCTATTAAAACATGTCATCCCAAACTTATAACATAAAAAAAAATAGCATAGCAGAGCCTATTTATCTTTTATTTTTTTTTATCCCTCTCATTTTTTGTTTTGATACACCTAGTCTCCTTTTTTTTCCTCTTTTTTTTCTATGTTAGCTCTGATTCCCAAACCTTACAAAACCAATTCAAGTATCTTTTTTTTCCTTTTTTTTTTGCTAGTTATCATTCCTAAACATAATAAAACCAATTCAATTAACCATCACCACTTTATAATTCATTTCTATTTATCCTAATCCCATCCTACACCAGGAGAAGAAAACCCTAGTTTCTCAATTCTTAAAACCTAGGCAAAACCTTAATTCAACTTAAATGGAAAAGGAAGTGAAAGAGATTGGACCAGAGAATAAATAGAGAAAAAAAAAGGCTTTCTCTCTCATAATAGTAATGATGAAGATGGTGTTGTTGTTAAGATTTTTAGGAAAAATACAAGAATATTAAAAAACTCAGACAAAAGTCACAACTTTATATTTTTTTTATTAATAACTTTTGATTACTTGGATTTATCTATAATTTTTAGTTTTTTAGATATTTTAAATTCCTTTAATTTTTTTAGATTTGACTTTTTTTTTTACCAAAATAAAGATGCTCTATTTACTATAATTTTATATTGTTAGCTAGAACATATGCATATAAGACTAGATTTGATTAAGGTTATGAGCCAATTTACTATGTGGTGAATTGTTAAGATACATAAGTTTTTTAATTTTATTAATATCTCAAGATTTGATTAAGATTTTAACATGTTGCATAATAGAGACTATAAAAAAGTATCATTTTGTTTCCAAAAAATACAATAAGCTCACATATGAGTTCACTTTCACAAGGGCACACAAGTAAAGAATCAACATTGTCTTTTATTTTTTTAATAAAAAACCATAATAATAAATGAATAATATGTTTTCCCTGTATCAATTAATACTTTGATGCCCCATCCTGAAAGGCTTTTTAATCTCCTACTTGTCCTTATCAAGACTAGGATATTGATAAATAAAGGTGTTTTACTTTGTCAAACATATAATAGACCAAAATATAATGTGTATAGCCTTACTACCAAATAATGGCAAAAGATCTTGAATCCAAAGATATGATATTATACCATTAAAATTAGTGATAATAAAAAGATCAAAGCCTTTGCACTACAAGATTGTGAGATTCTCAAAGCCTAAATGTCATTGGTATGAAAAACAATTCTACTTATATCAATGCATTAGATGTGAGTTGTTTGACTCAAACACCTGAAGATGGAAAGAGTTAAAGGAAGTAAAGTTATCATAAAAGAGTCACTTCATAGTACAATAAAGATATCCATAAATGGTTCACTTTATAGGCTTTATATGAAAAAGAAATATATTTGTATTTGATATGAAGATGGAAAGCTATAACTTCTTACTCTCCACCAGTTTTTAAGGAAAATGATAACAAAGATATTGGGCTTGTCGAATATGAAAAAAAAAACTTGTCGCAAGCTGCATTAATGAGATAAATGATTTCATGGTAGTATAGTTCCTAAAGGATTATAACAGGAAAGAAAACTAGAATAAAAGACATTCAATAAATATAAGGGTTTTAACAGGAAAAGAACCTCATGTATGTCTTTTGACCTTTTACAATGCTTATATAAGAATATTTTCCAAATGTGATACTTTTTTATTTCAAGACTAAAAACATTTATATGCTTATGATTAGTGAAGGGCTTACCTCATTGATGTTTCCCATTTCAATCCACCTTTATTGTTAAGGAGGAAGCACAGTTAGACATAATATTGAAATTGTCATGCCTTCAAGAATAAGATCTTTCATTGGATTCCATTAGGTGCAGCACTAATCCGAAGATGTAAATGAGTCGACTATTAAAGGCATAAATGTTTAAGCTAAGATACCTTGTATGAAGATGAAACTGATACTGCAATATTGCTTTGTCATTTTAATTTTATATATAAGATCTTTAAAACCATATTTTCTGCACTTTGTTTTTTTTTTTTTGAGAACTTCATCACACCTTTAATAAAATATCTTTTCTAATTGCTTTGAAATTCTGAAATGTTTTTATAGAGTATTTTGACATCTTCTTTACATCTATGGTCAAATAAGTAAAATGAAAAAAGTATTAATTTGATTAGACTTCAAAATGAATCATGCAAATTCTAAGGGGCAATCCCTCATTTGAAAACTAAAACACAAATCCTTATCCACTATTGATAGAAATAAAAAGACCAAGTTCATTCCAATTCATATGAACCTCATGAAGAGAAAATCTTACTAAATGCATTGGCTTATGGAATCACTTGTCCCACCCCATCTTTTCTAAGGTTAGCCAATATATTTTCCTTAAATAAGGCTAACATTTATCAATGTAAGAAAGTTTGAGCTCAAAACAAAGATTTTTTTTTCAATTCATCATAATTCTAATTATTAGTCTTGTTATCNTATATATATATATATATATATCACACGTCCCTCGCGTGACGTCCAGGATGATTTTTGTTTGTTTTCTTATTCTTTGGAAGTCGCCATCTAATTATTTAATTTAAGGCTACTAGGAAACCTGGATATGCTAGTCTTGTCAGGAATTCAAGGGTAAGGGATTGATTCTAGCAAGATAAGATATTAGTACCCCTAGCGCACCTTATATGAGGTAAGCTGCTTCGTAAGTTGATGTGATTTAAAAAAAAAATATTAGCCAAATTCTAAAACTTTAATAAATCAGTTATTAAATTCTGGAATATATATAGAAACATGTTCTTATATTTTCATGAGAAATACAATATAATTTTATTTGCCTTTCAGATACTTGACTATATACAAATTAAAACATTATTTTTATTTTTATTTTATCGTTTTGATTTGGTAATTCAATGACATCCTAAAAAGAAATACAAATACGCACACCTCTTTTTTTTTTACACCCATTCTTACATGTTACTAATCTATAAGATTTAAAATAAAACACATAATACATTAAACAAACCAATAAAATTACAAACATAGCCCAAAAAAATTTAGAATTTCAAGGCCTTTTGCACCATCTAAACAGTGGCGATGTGTCTCCTCTATACACTGTCGTGAGCAAAGCTTAAGACATAAGTGGATCTCATGCGTTTTCTCCTCCTCTCCCTTTTTGCACTGATGGTGATAACCACTGTCACCTACAAAAAAAAAAGTAAAAAAATGTAAGTAAAGTTTGTGTTCTTTCTTTCTTTTTTAGATATGCTCTCTTCTGGTTTTTCTTTTTCTCTTGGTTCGTTGGTGTTTCTTCTACAAGTAACAGATCTGATAGTTAGGTAGCTTCAAGCTATTATTTGATCCTTACTATTAAGGAGATTAAAGAAGGGCGATAATTCAACTGGTGCTTGGTGGGGAAGGAGACATTAGTGCATAGTGAGGCCGAGGAAAGAGACATCGCTTCACGTTGAGGTTGAGGAAAGAGATGCTACTAGACGATTAGGATGAAGACAGCTAAGGCTGCCACTATGTTTGGCCTGAGGAATAAAGGAGCTGCTTTGGGGCTAGTCTTCTGTGTCAATGGGGGGCGGCTCTGGTTTAGCTAAGAGAGGGAGATGTGAGGTTTGGTGATGGCTAAGGGAGGAAGAAGGAGGTGATGATTATCTGGTGAGGCCAAAAGACCATAGATGTGAGAGGGGACTGTTGATCTATATTCGATTGCTATGGGAAAGGAAATGGTAGTGACATATCAGGGAGTAGATGCCTTGGTTTTCTTCAAAGATGAGAGGGAGGGCTATTGCTCCTCTCAAAGAGATAGGGTTAAGGTTAAGGTTACGGTTTTTTTTATTTTATTTGCCTTTAATTGTTTTTTGAATTATTCCTTTGTAAACTTTCTTTCTTTTTTTATGTGTGTGTTGTGATCTCTATTTATAGGCAAAGTGACTTGGTCCCAAAAACACATTGGTCCCTTAACTTCTTTATAATATTTTGGAAAATTTAAATTTTTCTAAGATGACATTGAAAATGCTAAAAATAATGCAAATATATCAAAAATATTTTTTTAAGGGTTTTCATTGTTTTTTTTTTGCTATATATATAGCAAGAAAAAAAAAACAATGAAAACCCTAAAAAAATGTATTTTTTTAAGTGATAACCTTTGGCTAGGATCATCCCCATACTAAGGATAATTTTTAGAATTCTTAAAAAGGGACGAAAAAAAAAT
Source organism: Populus ilicifolia (assembly GCA_015708895.1). Classification (NCBI taxonomy): domain Eukaryota; kingdom Viridiplantae; phylum Streptophyta; class Magnoliopsida; order Malpighiales; family Salicaceae; genus Populus; species Populus ilicifolia. The sequence continues at coordinate 823,369 of SRLM01000239.1, read as the reverse complement.
TCCTAAATGAAAGATTGCAATCCAAAACATGCTTGACAACTTTTTTTAAAATTCCATATATGATGATCATTGTGAATATTGATGCATAGAAAGTTCATAAGTCATAGATTCACCTAAAAACAATTCTTTATTAAGTCCAAACAAATCACATTTGATGAAATCAATGCTTATGAATCTAAATAGTCTGCACTTGAAATAAAAAAAAGCTTTCTTTTTCTTTCCTAACCATAAACAAAATATATCCTTTACTAGTCCCATCTGAGCCTAGAAATTTTGATCTCAAAAGCCCTAACCAAGATTAAACTTCACACTAAAAGCAAAAAGAAATTATATAAAAAAAACTCAAAATCTCCAAGGCAACCATACTTCAGAAAAACATGTGAAGTAAAATGATAAAAAGGCATATAAAAAACAAAAGTTAAGATAAAGTTAAAGCCAAAAGGATGCCTTGTCAAGTTAAATTCTTATAGAAGAATAACCATGTGACAAAATTGATCTTGAAGTGATCGTGGTCATCTAAATCCTCTAAACACCTTTAAAGCTCAATACATCCTTTCTTTTTCATAGTCTAGAACCATAACCGATGTTACATGCTTGTAAAATTCATTTCTAATAAAAAAAAGCAGACAACGAAGAAGGATAAATAATGATCTCAAAAGATCTAGAGAAATTTTTGAAAGTGAATCATGATTTTTGAGAATTACATTCATTATTATCATTATGGGTGGCATTCTCTCAAAATGCATTTAAAAAAAAAACAATATGAATTCGTCAAGACATGCTAATCCTTTATGATACGTTACACATCTTTAGGTGTCTTTTATGATAAAAAAATTGTTTATTTTAAAAGTTGTCAGCCTCTATAAAGAGAAGAAAGATCACAATATAAATGCACAACACATGTCATTAAATCATCCAATACTTACCAATAAATGGACAAGTTTAACACAATATGAGCAAGGGGTTTTCGCTTTTTAAGTTTTGAAAACTTACTTTTAAAATCTTTTCTTTCTCAAGCCCAATTAACATTCAACTTATATATCAAAGTGCAACCTATAATTTAATGATGAATTTTGGATTCTCAACTAAATAAGTTTGATTTTTAGAAAAATACATTTAAATTTATATCTTAGTAATTTCTTTTCAACAATTTGATTTAAAAAAATATATTTTTAAGTTATATGGTATATTCCTAGGACAAGAAAAATGATTTATAAAAATAGTCATTGATTGAGTTTGCAAAATTCTTGGCAAAGATAATATTAATATATAAGAACCTCATGTGGTCCATCAAGAATACTAGTGGTCAAATTTAGCTTGAGTGTATATCTTAGATAATGACAGTGACATGGTTGTCTAAAAGGTTGAATGATGATGATGATGGATAAGGGCCACCACAATTAAACAGTAATGTTGTCTAAGACCAAATCAGCCCAATGGGAAATTATATGAAAAATATTGTTACTTATTTTTTGACCCTACATGTTAGAGACGGTGTATACCTCTTTTAAATTGAGTGTAGGAGTTTAGCTTATATTTGTTGGAAGATTAACAAAAACAAAGAAATAATTTTTTTTTTGAAATCCCATTTGAGCTATTTTCTACTCTCTTTATCCTTCCTTTTTGCTGTGAAAATCATCAAGTTTTCTTAAATTGATCAAGAGTCTTCATAATGCTAAATTCATTCATTATATATTTAGTCTATAATGTTGGATAAATCTTTTAGAATTTGCACTAAAACACTAGTTCTGCTATTATCGTAATTTGTAGTGCCAACTTAGACTCTAATTCTGACTTGGTTTCATATGATATCTGACCATCCTAGTTATATTTTGTCAGCTATGACATATTAAAAAATTAACCGATGCCATTATGGGGTCCTAGGGATCATTGCTTTTAAGGTTGACTCTCAGTCAGATTTCGATGCTCGGCATTGTTAGATTAAGAACCTTTTCAACTAACTAGCTTCTTGTCAAATTCTATTATCTAAATTTTTTTGTGTCATTTTAAATCCTCAATGAAAGTTATAGTTTGAGATACAGAGATAAATTTAGAATTTTTGAATCCCTTGATTTTGATATCAAAAGCTCATAATATTTTTATTTGAATATCTAACATGAAAGTAGAGAATTCGACCGCGAGAAAGATCCTAACCCAAGTTTTGTACTAAAAAAATCTATTTTCATCATAAATTTTTTTGTTTGTTACTTTTAGGTCATACTTTTAATCATATCAGATGCTTGAGATTATCAGTTTCTAAATCAAATCAAGAGACCTTTTTGACTAACCAGCTTGTAGTCAAATTCTACTCTTCAAAATAAATTTATCTCATTTTTTATCCTGTATGAAAGTTGTAGCTTTATAAGTTTAGATGAATTTAGGCTTTTAAATTGCTTGATTTTGATATCAAAAGCTCATGATATGCCCGTTTGAATATCTAATATGAAAGTAGAGATTTATATCACAAGAAAGATTCTGACCCGAGTTTTGCACTAAAGACTCTGTTTTCATCATAATTTTTGTTGGTCATTATTCTTAGGTCATATTCTCAATCATATCGGGATGCTCAATATTATAAGTTTATAAATTAGATCAAGAGATTCTTTTTAACCAACTAGATTGATGTCAAATTTTGTTCTCTAAAATGATTTTCTCTCATTTGAAATCCACCATCAAAGTTGTAGTCCTAGACGCGTAGATGAATTTGAGCTTTTAAATCGTTTGATTTCAATATCAGAAGCTTAAAATATTCTTATTTGAATATCTAATGTGAAAGCAGAGAATCCTGTCATGAAAAGTGTTTAGCCCAAGTTTGCGAGCCTGATTCGAAGGAGTTTTTTAGAAGAAGGACTAAATTGAAAAGTGCTAAAATGAGGGATTTAATTAAAAAAGGATATTGAAAGATGGAGAGGGGGATAAAATTATTATAAATGACAGGATTTTTACCACACCAAATCAGAAAAAATCTTTTTTTTTTTTGCAGTTAGAATTCATAGGAAACAACTGTTTTTGACAACTGTAAAATGCCATAAAGAGAAGAACGTCAACATCATCTAATGGCTGGGATTTTATCCCTAACATAGATGGTTGGATTGATGTGTTGATGTTGGAAAGAAATCACTAGAATCAACACATAATCAATGAGAATATTGTAGTTTCCTCATTCGTATTATTTGGCTGCAAATTAGATGGAATTTGCATCCTAGATTAATGCAATGAATCTTTCCTAATAAGAGCTGTGTATAAACTATATATACATTGCCTCTACTGACCTAAAGGGAGAGGAAAAGAGGAAAATGAAAGAAGGGAAGTAGGACAAAAAAGAGGAAAAAAGGATCAGGAAAAGGAAAGTGTTAAGAAAAAAAAGATAGTGAGAAGAGAGGATAATGAAGATAACAAGGGAACATAGGGGTTCTTTCTTTTATCCTTTCATCAATGTGAAAAAAAAAAGGAGAAAAGGAGAAGGAGGTGATAGTAAAACCAGAAAAGCAAAGAGAACAAAAAAAGAAAGTCTTTTTTTGGCTTTCAAAAGCAAAAGGCAGAAGCTTTTCCATCAGTTTGTGTCTATCTTTTGGATTTAAAACATGTAGGATCTACAAGTATGAGTCTCGACTTCCTTCATTCTTGACATATTTAAAGCTATTTGTTTAGTTTTTGTTTTTTTTTTAAATATGTTTCTGCTCTTGTTTCGGGAAGGTTTATTTTCCATCTTAGCAACAAAGTGGCTTGCTTACCCACTATCCCTCCCATGTTTTTGAGTTTAGTTTATTATCATTGTAAAGGCTGTGTTTTTTTTTACTCCCTGATTATGAGGAACTGTGAGCTTTCAAAGTCTCCACCATCCTTTCTCTCTTCACTTGAGCGTTCTCTTGCAATAAAACGCTTTATAGAAATAGGTGGTTAGGTAAAGAAGAGAGTTTGAAAAAGAAAAATGTATGGGAGGGTCCTTTTCTTTAGTTAAGTATTCTTCTTCTTTTTCGCGATTCTAGGTTCACACTGTCCTCTTTGTTTTTTTTTTTTTAGGTTGTACGGGGGTCACGATTTATATTGTAATTTTTTAGCTTCAGGACTTTGTTTTTATGTTTTGTGCACATTAACTTGTGTTTTAAATAGGTGTGCCAAACCTTGTTTATTTAAGATGAATTGTTTTAAGCTTCCTGTGAATTTTGAAATAAGTGAATATTTTTTGTGATGTTTGTGTAATTGTGTTATTCATGTGTTGATTAAAAAAAAAATTTATTGTGTGTTACATACGACCAATACCCTACAATGTTTTGAACATTGTTTAAAAAAAAATATTGGAAGTTTTGAAAATATGTTTTCGCATGTATTTTTTAAACACAACAAAAATTATTTTCCTGTATTGTTGGATTTTACAACATATTTGTAAAACTCTAAATAGTATTGGCCAATATTCCAAAAAATAAAAAAAACTTATTTTGGGAGAAATTTATCTATTATTCACCATTAATGTTTGGATAAACAAATCCTAAATGGATGAATATCCAAAATGTTATTGAAAATAAATTATTATTATTCACCATTAATGTTTGGATAAAAAAAATCCTAAAGGGATGAATATCCAAAATATTGTTAGGAATAACTTGTTATTATTCGTTGTTAATATTTGGATAAAAAAACTCTAAGTGGTTAATATCCAAAATATTTTTCTAGGAATATTAAGTTTCACACATACTTGAAAGAAACCTTGATTATAATTGAGGACTTTTTAATTTTTGACTTCATAGTTTGTGAGCCATGAAAGTATGAAAAACTAAGGTAAAATGAGGCTTTTAAAGTGCTATGAATTTCCTTAAATTTCTGAATCTTTGCTTCTTTTTCTTGCGATTTACAAGTCACAAACACTTGAAATACTAAGGGGAAAATGAGCTATTAATCACACTGAATCTCCTTAGATTTCTATCTTACTTATCTCATAAATCATAGGTTATAAATTTAATCTGAATTAAACAGAGATTTCAAGAGATTTGCCTCGGTTTTCGGTACTTTATAGACATATCTAAAGGTGTGATCCATATTGACCAAGGGTTATTTTCTTTTAGACTTTGAGTTGAAGTTTGTTCATCATAGCAAACTTATCCTAGAAAAACTTATGGGATTAGAAAATACCAACACCATAGCAATTATAAAGCAAACCAAACGCTAAGCAACTTATATTAAGTAGGGCATATTAAGGGTGCTAATGTTTTCCCTTTACGTAACCAGTCTCTTACCTTATAATCTTTAAAAGACTAATTTAGGATTTTTAGATAATATAATATGAGGTAGCGACTCCTTTATTCATAAAAAATAAATTAAAATCAATTGAGGATCGTTGTGACGGTGCAGGGATACGACAAGAAGAATATACATAAAAAATTAAGTGGTAACATTGTGTCTTGAAACAGTTCATGACAATGGATGACTTGCTGAAATCCTTTACTAGCTAAGAGTAACACCACACTTGAGGAACATGATCCACCCAAAAAGAATCTTCATGGATGGAATGTATTTTCCTTTTTTGAAAGATGACTATGATACTTGATGAAGATAATAGTGTATTTTCCTTTTTTGAAAGATGACTATGATACTTGATGAAGATAATGCTATATAAGTGCTTTTTTGATGATAATTGAAAGGGTTTTCATTAACAAATTAGCTAGGGGTAATTCAAAATGATCTTTTATAGTAGAAGACTTCATAAAATACTTTAAAAAGTGAGAAAAAAAAAAGCATTGATTTTTTATTAAGGCAAATAATAAGCATGTCATGACACATAAATATCACATTCAAGGGAAAATGTTTAACAAGAGAGAAATATTTGTGGCACAAGGTCTAGACTATATGACAAAGTGGAAGTCAAACACATTAATCATACAAATAAAAATTTAAATGGGGTGAAGAGTTAAGTGACCAAAAAAATAAATTTTAAAAATTACAAACCTTGTCCATCAAGCAAGAGATAATTTGTAATGAGGACACGTAAGGCCATATCCTATAACCAAGGAAGTCATTTGTAAGCCATTAGGCAAGTCACCTCTCTGAACTACCAAATTTTCAAAACATTTCACATCATAAGTAGGTCACTCATAAGAATAAGACCATCTTGGATAAGTCACCTATAGAAATAAAATTGCCTTAAGTAAATCACATATAAAAATGATAACACTTTGGTAGGTCACGTATTATAACAAAATTATCTTATGGAATTTTAAGGTGTCATATCCTTTTCTTCTAACTATATGTTTTTTGTGGATGTCGGATCCTTTTATTAAACTTAAGAGAGTTAGATGCTTTTAAATTCAAAACATTATGTTTGATTTCAAACATGTTTCTTTCCAAAACTTATTATATATAGTTTTATAAAAGACTTTATACTATAATCATTATAAAGAGAGCAATTGTTGTGACTTAATTTTTTATCTTTATTTTTCTACATGTTTTAAAAATTAAGAAAATCTAAAATATATCTTTTTAGTGATTTTAGTTAATTTTGATCATTTCATTATTATCATTATTTTTATTTAATTTTTATGTGTAAAAATAATCTTGAAAATCATAAAAAATAAAAATGAAAAAATACATAAAAAGATAAATAAAATAAAATATAGTTACAATTAAAGTTAGACTGATAATTGAGTATCACAAGCAAAAAAAAAAAAGTTTTGAAATAATTTGGCCATAATTTAGGATTTGATTGAAGAGAAATTAAAGAGACAAAACTTAATTTGTCTTTAATTTGGTTAAGATTAGAAAAATTGAAGAGTCAAGGATGAATCTAAAACATTTGACTAAATTAAAAAGTTAATTATGGACCTATTTAAATGGAAAAATTAAAATTGTGAGTTAAGTTATCAAAATTGCATAATTTTAGAAACCGATGATGAATTTGCAACATGTTATAAAATCTAAAGGTTCAAATTAAGTCAATTAGGGATATAAATGAAAATAAAAAGATGATTTATGGCAAATCAAACAAAATTCAACAAATTCAAAATCTAAGAATTGTAATAAGAATGAGAAAATGTCGGTCCTATTATTTTCAGTTAAATTCAATCCATTGAATTTGATTTAATCCATTTAATTGATCACCAATTTTAATCCAATTAAATTGATTTAATTCAATTTAATCCTAAATTAATTATAGACATTTAAACCAGAGATTTCAATCTCTATTGAACAATTAAACCAAAGATCCAACATTTAAGTCTAGATTCTAATTTTTAATTTCATATCCTGAATCCCAAAGTTTATGTTGAAATCTTCAATCAAATACTTAAGAAATCAAGTCTCAAAACCATTCAAAGACTAAAACTCCCTCTCCATTTTAAAATGGAGAACCAAGAATAGAAAAAGAACAGAACAACACAAAAAGAAAAAACTCTCAAGAACTCATGAACCAACCGGCACCGAGAAAGCCTCTAAGAACACATTCACCATCACAAAACCCTTCGCTATCCCATGGACCGACCTAAGAGCCACCACACAATCCCTTCACTTTCTCATTCCAAAAATCTACAGACTATACGTGAAAAATTCACAACTGAGACCACCACCATCTCAGATCTCACTCGTGACAGCCCTACATCGTCCATTAACAAAGGCTGAATCAACACAACCCTTATTCCTCTTAGCCAGCAGCAGCCCCTAGCTAAATACTCCTCAAATACTACCATCATTCAACCCCTCGTCATCACCAACAGACCCTTATTTTCTATATAACTTAATTGTTTACCCTCTTCCGTGGTGACAACCAACAAAACAAAACCCATTAAAACACACCCAAAAACACTGCCTTCCTCAACGAGCCTTTCAAGAACTTATAACATAGAAGAAGGAAAAAAATTACAAAAGCAACACAGAGACCAACAAAAGGAAACCAAGCTTTTCCACAAAGCCCTCTTATACTAACATGCTGTCTTTCATCTTTCAATTCATCAACACCCATTACTGCTAATTCTAAACATCAAAACTTTTCTTTGTAGTTCTAATCATCAAAACTTTTATTTGTGGTGAGTTATTAATTGACCATTAAATTTAAATAATTATATAAATAATTTTCTGATTAATTAAATTAACTTATTAAAATTATAATTGAACCCTAGAATTTTAATTTTTTAAAATAAAAATCTAAATTAACTTAAAAATTAATTTTTTTTTACAATCAAGACCTCCATAAATTCAATTAAAGTTTAGATAAAATTTAATTGAATACATAAATATCTGATTTTGAATATATTTTTTTTTAAATTAATTTTTTTTATCAATAGAACTCTCATCAATTAAAGATATATTGTCAAACTCCAATCTTTTGCATTTTTGAAACTTCTTAACCAATTTTTAATTATTTTTCTATATTTCAGCATCCTTTTCCCACTCCTATTATTTTTTAGATTTCTTCTAAATATTTTTTGATATTTTTTTTATTTTCTTATTTTTGTGTGAGAACTCAAAAATAGATAGCAACATGTATTAGGACAAATAAAAAACTAAACACTAGAAAAAATAAATATTTTTTTTAATTTTCATCTTAGACAAGCTTTTTTTTAAAAAAAAAGGCATACAAAATGTCTCTCTTTTGCATAATTTAACATTTTTTTTAATAGCATGTTTAGCATGAAAAAATAATTTTGAATGATTTAGCATTAGTAAAAAAAATATTTTGTTTTTTCATGTATTTTTTGGCTTGATAACAAATTCATCAAGCTTATTGAAAGCTTAGCTAAGATATACTAGTTGTTAGGCCTACATACTAAAGAACTAAAAATAAAAAAACCTATGTTTTCTTTTTTAAAATAAAATAAATAATGATAAAATTTCTTAATTTACATTATTTTTTGAATAAAAAGGCCAAAACCTATTTTCACTACTTTTATGGGTTCAAACCTTAATTCTTATCATCTATAGGGTTTAAACACCCACTCTTATAACAATCTTGATGAAATCTTTTTTTTTATGGATAAATATCATATTTTTTATAGATCTCATTTTTAAATGTATCAATGTCCAATTTTTAAAATCAAATACAAGTTATGCTTAACTTAAAATCAATATCTTAAATGAGTTTTTTTTTAGAGACTGATGTCATTTTTTAATGTGTCTAAAGACCAATGTTAAGTTTTTCTCAAAATAATAAAAGTATAATGCTAAAAACAAGTAGACTAATTAAGATCAATCAAAAAGATAAATTTAAGAAAATAAATACATAGTAAAGATTGTCTTTCGTAAGAAAGGATGCTATAAGGATGATGTTTTTTTTAAGTATAATTAACCCTTTATAAGAGTTTTTAAAACTAGTTAATATTTAAAAATTTCTGATTTTTTAAAGTAACTCGATGGTAACTCTCATTTTTCCTTGACATCCTTAGCACATTTAGTCATCTAGGATGTACATTAAGGTGCGACACATGAAATGTTTGCTCTTTATGTTTTTTTAATTGAGTTTTTCTCTTTGGTTTGAATTTAATGTTGTTCTTTATTAAAAGTAAGCAAAACTATAGATGAGGTGGATTTTGGTGTTACCTTTTTTATTTTATAGAATTGTTGAAACTTGAGATTCACAAAAGAAGTTGAAAACTAGAAATTCATGATGAAAAGCAAGGAAACAGGAGCTAATTTATTTTTTTCCCTCATGATGAATCGATGCTTGTCGAGAGTCTTTTATTTTTCCATTGTGTTGTTAGGTTTCTACATCTTTTCTACTTTAATTACATTATTAGCCTATGTTTTATTCTAAAAGATTTATTGTTAAGAATAGATGTTATTAAAAGAGATGATTGATTGAGTCTTCCACGAATGAATAAAGGCCAAGCAACTGTTCATGATCAAGCTTGTGCTCCTCTGCTCATTTTATCAGCAGTAGCAGCGACCCTTTATCACGGGTAGAAATGCCAACAATCAAGAAATGAGTTGTAATTATCAAAACCCATATGGCTAAATGTGACTTTTCAAAACATTTACGAATTTTGGTTAATTTTTTTATGCTTTAGCAGTTTTTAATTATGGTAGTTTTCTAATTTTATATATGACTTTATATATGACATTTGTCCAAGACTTGTATTCCAGTACTTACGAATATCATGTAGCATCACATGAATGTATACAAGTAATGATAATTAATTTAAAATGTAAAAAAAACAAAGAAGAAATATTGATCACTTGACGAGAGGGGTCGGTTTCAGATTTTACATGGGCACAGACAACTCTGATCAGGGTAAACAGAAACGGTGATTTTCCATATTCTTAAAGTGACTAGGGTTCCCATGAACAGTCTCTTAATTTTATTGATTGATAGCACTTGTAATATTCAATATACATATATATCCAAGACACACCACAGAAACAAGTCTCACAATCTCTTGACAGCTATGTATATTTGTCTACATTGAAGTTTACAAACTACAATGAACACTCGGGCAAACCCTACAAAGCAAAAACATTTCTAAGAATAGTAATCATTGCAGAGAAGAAATAAATAACCTTAAATCTCTTGCTTTCATATTAGTGTTTAGAAACACAATGATGAAGTTTAATCAGTAAAATAAGATGACAGAGAAGAATCAATCAAACGTCAAAATCAGCAGAATAAAAGCTGAACAGAAGAGAAAGAAATAATTACAAGTGATAGGAATTGCTGAGCTAATATTACCTCTTGCATGCATCTCACGTTTCTTGAGCTGGCTAGCAAGCAGGTTTTGCCTAGTCGATTTGGAAGGCTCTTAGCATTTTCTTTTCCTTTTGAACAACCAGAGATAGCTAGCTAGCATGGACGTTTTGCCTAGTCGATTCTGGATGATGCCCGTGCTTTGTAAAGATTTCGGATTCCAACCTCTCATTTCATATGGAAAAACAAAAAACCATGGTAATTTTCACTTACAACAAACAATTTTTTTCTGTGAACTGTCAAGGCTTGGTGGTATCGTGGAGTATCTTTCAAGGGTATGACAAATTGACAAATGAAAGTTCAAGTGATGCATCTAGGGGCCAGGTCCAGGCAAACAAACATGCCTCCTCTCTGTTGTGACATGGGATTTGTGACATCATGGTTCACGGGCCAAAATATAGATGGCAGTCCTTAAAATATGGTCAGATGTTTAAAAATCATTTTAATTTGGAGGGTGCAAGTGTTGTTCAACATCCAGTGAGAACGGATATAAATAAAGTTGAGAATAAATCATTTGCCACAAGTTATTTTTAAATAAAATTCAAATTCAATAAATCAATGTGACAAAATTTCAGAAAGTAATACAAATACATTAAACTTCATCTAAAAACTTCAAATTTTGTGTTAGGATGTTTTTTTTTGACATAAATAAACCAATCTAATAAAAAATTTATGCTTTAAATTATAATTTTTAAACCTGATTGAATTGCCATTCTAATATAATTGTTGAGTTAGAGGTGGGGAGAACGGATCTATCAACCTTTAAAATAAAATAAAATAAATATTTTAAATCATGAAGAAACATCCCATCTAAAAGTAGATTTTCCATCACATATTAAAATGTGACATATATATAATTAGATGTGCAATTCAGATTTGAAATTAAAAGCCACTGAATGCAATATTATACATGGAAGTTTTGAAGAGGAAACAATCTCTTTCAAGTATAAGACCTGCTTCAAAAGAAAGGGGCATTGTACGATGATGGCGGCTTTGGAAAGTCCCATCTCAGGTCATCTTTAGATCCAAGAAAATGATTCTCAGAAGTGGGAGGAGTAGAACATGAATCTGCTATTTTAAAATAGTTGATGGTCATTATACCTTGGAAAGAATGATGAGCCAATCTAATTGAAAGTAGGCACCACTTTCACAAATTTCAGCAACTTTTTTATCCGCTGGACATTGAAATTGAAAGAAGAAGCCGGTTGGGTGTAGAAGACGAGCACAGGGGAATGTTCTGCTTGTGGGAAATTAGAGATTTTTATCTCTTATTCATATCCAAAACAGTGTTGTTTAGAAGAAAATAGTCAAAAGTTAAAAGTTAAAAGTAAAAAAAAAAAAAGAATTTCACCTGGGTATTCACCAGCGAAGTACAACTCTAGGTTTTTACTTTGTAATAATTATTAATAAGATTGTTCTACTCTTAACAAAATATTAACATTAAAATTTTCCTCAAAATTAATATTTAATCTTACCCACCATTTAAATAATATGGCCAAATAGTCTAACCTAGATTTTTTTAAATCCCTGCATGTTACATCAATTTATATTCAACTTCATTCTGGTATAAATAAAATTAAAAAAAATTCCAATCAAGTACTTAAACTGAGATATTATTAGTAATTTTACATTAATTCTGAAAATTAAAATCATTTAGTTATTAAAACTACAATATTAAGCACACAAATCATGTTAATTAAAAAATTTAAAAAGTAAAACAAAAACCTTGAAAATAGTTCTATATTAACTATTTCAAAATCATAGTTTAGAATACACTAGCTGCTAGAGAGCTTAAGTTTTGAGGCGCAAACCGAACTATCAATTATTGAATTGAACAAGTCTCTGTCCAATTTCCTCACATGTAGATGTAGCCCATCAAACTCCCTAGCATCCAAAATGCATGGTAGCTGCAAATCGTAAAATCCCTACATTATCAAGTATCAGGTGTAGGTTCTTCAGCTAGCCACTAGACAGCTAAGCTGATTACTTAGTACTAGTTTGAACAAGATGCTTAATCCCCCACACATTAGGAGATCAGAGAGGAAGGGAAAGACTTTTTTTTCTTCTCTCTGTGACATCTACAAGGAAAGAAGGGGACACACCTCGTCAAGACCTGATGCCACATCGCAAGACTATGAATTTGAAGCTAGTACATAATTACATCAAACTGTAGGTGAAACGATGTGGCACCTACTTTGTGATTAATTTTATGACAAAAATAAAAAAAAGAGAAGGTGACTTTTGGAGGTTTTTGCCATTTCCATCGAAACATGTTGAGAAGTCGGCAGAGTTACATATGGTTTTTCAATATTCCAATGATCAGATAAACTAAACTAATTTAGCTGCAATTCCCATGAAAATTGGATGAAGATCCCTTGACAATGCTTGCATGCCTAAGTCAAATTGAATAATGACAGGATGGATATGTGTTTTCTTTCCATCTTTTGAGATAGAAAAGAAATATTTTCGCTAGAAACATGGAGAAAACGATAGTGTTTCCCAAGTATTATTTATTTATTTCTGTTTTTTTGAGAGGTTCTAAAGTTACTCTTTTCCCTAAATCTCATTTATGAATCATAAAGTTTAGCGTGAGACTTTGAATTTAGAAATCCTATAAAATTCAACAGCTAAGAATCATCTCCTTGAATATTGAAACCATACGGATAGGTCATAGAAACCTGCCTTTTATTTTTAATTGATGCATATCATCAAGATTTACTTAAAAAAATAATAATAATAATCATACACAAATATATGCATTGAGACTCCTATATATATTATCAAGTAAATCGATCCATTTTTTTAGAATGAATAGAGTAAATCACTCCTGATATTCTTTATTCGGTAAATTCACTCAAAGGCAACCATATACAAATTCCTCTTGGTTAAATATTTTTCCCGGATAGTGGAAGATGAACCAAAATGTTCTTATTTGATAATATTTTAAAAATATTTTGTTCATTGTTTTGCGAAGATGAACAATATATTTTGCCCAACATGGGACTGCAACTTGAATACTCGATCTTTGAGAGTATTGGAGAACTACATATATGTAAATACGTTGGAATGATTGTTGGAGACTGAATGGGTAGTTTTTTTATACGACATTGCCTTTTTTTTTAACTTTTAGTTTCCCAACCTTTACTGTGTCTGATGAGATGTGAGAAAGGACTTATCATTGCGTTCAACTCTTGATTGGAGATGCCCCATTCACGCCTTGCATCACTCATTTTTTGGTTGAAAAGACTTGCGAACAACTCCCTTTCCACCTTTTTGGGAGAGTTTTTGAGCTTCAAAATCTGAAAGAAATCGGATTTCAACAAAAAAAAAAAAAAGTAGCACCGGAAAAATTTCACACAATATTATTGCGTCAAATTTTTTTTATTGAAATAGTACAGCGTGTCCATTCCACATTTTTAAAGCACGAAAGAACATGGTTAAACTTCGATATTTTATTTTAATTGATTCATCATTTTATATAAAAATTATAATTTTATAAAAAAATTTAAAATATATTTTATGAATTAAAATTATCTTTATTTAATTTGTAAAATCAAAATCAAACACCTATTTTATAAAGTTTTTCTTCTAGATATTTTATTATTTATACAATAATAAGTGATTTTGAATAGTAAGTCTATCATAACTAAATAAAAAATTATACAAAATAGATTACATGAACTATCTAACAGATATATTTATAAATTAGTGGGATATCTTCAGTTCAAAGAGAAGGTTTGGTCGTGGTATTTTATAATAATAGCTAAAGAGAGCAATAAATTTTTACCTAATCGTTAGACTGTGTTCAAATGTTTATGGTAGTCTTTAGAAGTTATTTTACCTGTAATAACTACTACATCGCTATGTAAATTATTAAATTTTTAGATATAAAAATCTTTCTGAGTCACTCTAGTTTTGATACTTTTAAAATTTTTCTTGTTATTTTTTAAATATATTTTAATAATGATTATGAAACGGTTAACAAATTGAGCCACAAATAAAACATTAAATGTTACTTTTAAAATATCCTTTTGTGTTTAGAAATAACAAAACTTAATAAAATTTACGCTTCTAAAATATAACATGATAAAATGATGTTATTTAACCGGTTCTATATCAGTTCACCAACTTTTAAATTTTGTGTGTTAATTGCCCAGTTTATAATAAGATTCTCATTCTCATTTTGCGGAGGACGGTATCTTGTCCATCCATTTAGTCCATTTTGAGGGCATTCAATGTGTTCGGTGATGGAGTCCATTGCTTTTATAAAAATATATATAGTCTGACATCACTCTAATTCTTTCAAAGTTTTTGATATTTATTATTTTAAAAAAATCAATATTTTGGGGTCTCTGGAAGCCCATTAATTAAGAAACGAAGAAATAAGATAGTGGGCTAAAAGACCCAACGAGTACTAAGAATCTGTATGAAATCAAATTGAGAAATAAGAACAAAGAGGC
Organism: Populus ilicifolia; assembly: GCA_015708895.1. Classification (NCBI taxonomy): domain Eukaryota; kingdom Viridiplantae; phylum Streptophyta; class Magnoliopsida; order Malpighiales; family Salicaceae; genus Populus; species Populus ilicifolia. The sequence goes on along the minus strand of SRLM01000239.1, from coordinate 808,246 downwards.
CCATTTACGTCAAGCATTGATATCCATTACAAAAAAGGCCTTGAAAAGCCCAATAACAAATAGACCCTCGGAAAAGGACCTGTACTGATACCCCAAGAAGAACATGTCCAAACTTGCCTCGTCAAACATGAGTCTCTTTTTTAACGAGGATTGGAGTAGCCATTCGCTTAACCATTTGGCACTTAACTAGATTACTGGATACTGCCATGCTAAAGGTTGTATTAATTTTTATTTTTTATATAATCTCATTTGTTTGGCGAGGTGAAATTTTTTTTTTGATGATTGATTAAAATGTAATTTGATTATAAAATAAAATAAAATTAAAGAAGATATATTTTTTTATAATATTAAAATTATAATTTATTGGATTGATTTGGCTCAATTTGTGTTAATTTTTTAAATTTGTGATCTATACCATGAGACTATGATAATTCTAATCGAAGCAAATAAAAAAAATTAAGAATTTCAAATTCCAATCAAATCAATATTGAATTGAAAATAAAATAATTAAAAAAATAAATTTCATCAATTCAAATTAACTTGTCAAACCAGTAACTCTAGTCATAAGACTTGAATAACTCTATAGAAAATAAATCAAAACTAATCATTAATCCTAATTTTTAATTAATTTAATATTAAAGGATAAGATTAAAAAAATTAATAATTAAAAAAAACATAAAAATGACTCGAATCAACTTTGATTAATCCACCAAGCACGTGACCTGGATCATAAAATTAGGATAAGCTCATAAAAATAAAAATCAAATAAATTATGAAGCCTAATTGCTAATAAAATCAATATTAAAAAATTAATTAAAATGAGACAAAAGACAATGACCTGAATCAATTGAGTTAACCAATCAAACTCGCATTATGGGTAATAAGATTAAGATAAACTCAAAGAAATAAAACTAAAACAAATTATAAAACTTAATTCTCAATTAACCTAACTTTAAATGATGGAATTGAAGAACAATTTAATTAAAGAAAAAGATAAAAAAAAAACTTAGTTAACATGTCAAACTCGTGACATATATCATGATATTGAGATAACCTCATGAAAAATAAATCAATACAAGTTATAAAGTTCTCAAAAAAATTCAATGTTAAAGAATAAAATTAAAAAAATTAAAAAAAAATCAATATTCCAATTAACAATGAAATGTGAGGAGAGGAATATTTAATCTCCCTTCTCAATTAATTCATGTTACTAGATTGGTGGCTTGCACAGTATTGTAGGTTGGACTAAACTTTTTCCAATACAAGAAAAAATGCATAAGTGATTGTAGTGTTTTAAAGTACTAAGAAAAATTTATAAGTTGAATCATTGACTTAACTATATCTAATAAGGTCAGTTAATTTAATATTATAATAAAAAAATAGACTATAAAAGAATATAAAAAAAATAGACTGAGTCCATATAGATTAACCAATCAAATTCAGGACCCAGCATACGAGATCAAGATAAACTTTTTGAAAAGAAAATTAATAATTTCTAATTCCCAACAAATCCAATATTAAATGTTATAATTATATAATAAAATCAATTATAAAAAAACATAAAAAAGACCTAAATCAACTTACATTAACATTTAAAACATGTCACTTGAGTCTTGATGTTGGAATTAAACTACAAAAGAAAAAAAAATTATAAAACATATTTTTCAATCAATAAAATATTGAGGGATAAAATTGAAAAAGGAAGTTTTATAAAATATAATCTAAAAAAATAAATAGAAAATTAGAAAATAAGGAGTAAATTTAATATAAAAATAAAATAAATTCAAATGTTGATTGATAAAATAAAAACATTAATTAAAAAAAAAATGAATAACAATTGTTGTTATCCTTTATTAGGTCCCCACACAAAAAATAGAAAATACAAAAAAAAAATATGTATAGAAGAAAACCAAGAAAATAATAGCAATGAGAAGAGGATATGAAAGCTTTTAGAAAATGATCAAAAATTAGTTTACGTAGTTAAAAATATAAAAATTAAAATTTAACAGTATATTGTTTACTGATAAAAATTCTGTTGATAAAAAAATTTAATTTAAAAAAATTCAAAATCAGATATTTATGATCTCAATTAAATTTTATTTAAAGTTTAATTGAATTTAAAAAAGGTATGGTTGCAAGAAAAATTTATTTTTAAGTCAATTTATGTTTTAATTGAAAAAAATTGAATTTTAAAAATTCAATTATAATTTTTAAGAATTACTTTGTTAAATTAACAGTTTAATTATATAAATATTAAAATTTTATAAAAAAATTAAAAATTTAATTGAAAAAATCTGAAACAAGTGACGAAACAAAAAATAACCATTTCCATTTCAAAACCACGTTGTTTCAAAGAAAACCATTCATCTTCTTCACCTCTCTCAGACCAGAATAAAAAAAAAAAAAAAAAGGGACGCCCTGTGATCGCCATTACTCCTGTAATAACAACGGTCAGTCGCCTCATTATTCGGAGGCGACCGCATGGCATTCTCTAGCTCTATGAAAAGCTAGAGAAAGGCCATAGGGAAAGGGGGGGGCAAGACAGAGAAGAACAAATACACAAGGAACTGGGGAAAATAACCAGAGGGGGGTGAACGAACAGAAATGAAAAACAAAAAGGCACGCCCTCAACTTCATCTTCAGTAGCACCTCCAAAGCTCCATCTTCAGCGGCCATTACACCAGAAACAAAGCATTCATGGAGGAAAAAAACAAAAGAAAAGCGAGAACCAGAGGAGTAAACAAAAAGCAGAAACAAAGAGGAGTAACACTGGCCAGTCACCATCTTCGCGTCCAGCAGCATCTGAACCAGGTAAGTCTCTTCTTCTCTCCTTTATAATTCACACCATTGTAGCTGTGGATTATAATTCACGTGTTTCTATAGCAAGAATGCGTGACATGCTCAGCCGGATCACTGGCTTATGCTAGTCAACAGGCTTGGCAGGTAGGTCAAATCCAGCCTTTTTAAAAAACAGAAAAAATTAGGCCCGGGTATTAGGCCCTGCTGGCCCAATCCCATTTATTATAGTTTTTTTTTTAATATTTGATTAAATGAGCCTCTTTTTAAAATTTGAAAATTCCAAAAAAAAATTGTAAATCCTTTTGAATTTATTTATAGGTCTCTTATATTTTTTATTTTAGATATTTTATTGTAGAACTAATCTAATCTGTGTATTTTTATTGTAAAATATAAATTTAATGTATGATACTTTTTTAAATAAAAAATAAAAAATATGCATGCATTGATTTTACAATTATTATACTTGTTTATTTATTGATGCAAGAATCAAAAATCTATAAGTTTTTTACTTTGTAATATTTTTTAACACTAGAGTTAGAAATATTTCTAATATTTATTGATATCGGAGTTAAGAATATTATAAACAAACTATTATAGCATTAAATTATAAAAATTTAGTAATTTAAGACAAAGCCAACAATACAGTCTGTCTCATGCAAGATGTTTAAAAGATGATAATATATTCTCTTTTACATAAATAATCATATATCATAGAATCTATGTTGACCAGTTAAAGTTTCTAATAACAATAATATTAGATGGTAACTTCTTAAATAAAATAATTCTCTATAAAAGAATATAGCATTAAAAATCTATCATGTTTTTTTTCTATTAAACTTTTAAGGTCATCGCGATGTGGGGTGCATCAACAACAAAAAGAATGATAATTAAATTTAATAAATTAAAAAATAAAATTTTAAAAAATAATTTTATAAATTATTTTAAATAAAATAAATAAAAATAAAAATAAAAATCATATAAAAGATTTAAAAAGCTGATTTGAGAATTTAGAAAGAGAAAAATAAAGGCCATCAATTCAAAATCAGGGGTCTATTTACCATACGCGCTACTTAGGAATGGAAGGGTTTGGCTGGGGTTGATTCAAATGCCGCTGTAGAAACTAGTGTTTCTCTACTAAGATATATTGTTGTATATAGCTCCTACTTTTTATTTTTAAATAATATTTTATATTTATAAATATAATAAACCATCCCTATTCCTATTCCAACCTGATTTCATATTTAGTAAAATGGATGACAAGTCCAACAACGTATTAGTCATCCACTGCAATCAATTTTGATCGCTTATGATAACTATTAAATTAGGATTCGAGTTTTTTTTTTTACTTTTAAAACTTGATTCTCAAGAACTTTTCACAAAAAAAAAAAACATGTTAATAACATCAATAAGCATATTTTCAACCCCAAAACATCAATTAATGAGTCTAAACCCCAAAATCAATTTGAATCAAAATTAAGTTTTTCAAGATTCTGTTCTACTTATTTTTTAGCATTTAAGGAGGAAAACCATCTTCATCAAGCTTCCCTTTCTAAAATGAACCTATCAACTACAAGGTTTGTTTTTTTATGATCGTGGAAGCATTTTCTTTCCCTTCTTATTTTTACTGATTTTCTCTCTCCTTTCTTAGCACTTGAGGACTAAATCACGAGGAAAATAAAATTAAAGGTTAAAATATAGAAACTTAAGGCTGTAGGAATCAAATTTTAAAAAATAAAATAAAAATTATAGGGATCAAACTGTATTTTACCATGCTAAAGACTACGGAACTGAAGTGGAGATGGGTGTTGAGCAGCAAAAAAAAAAGAAAAAAAAAAGCTATAGAAAAACCTCAAGCTATTTTACTTAATTAATTCCTTTCAATAAAAAAGCCATAGCGAAACCTCTAGCTATTTTAGTTTATCACTTAATAATTAATTCCTTAACATTTGATCGTTAATTTTAGCTCGTGGCTCTACACAGCCTCTCCCCTTCCACCTTTTAGGAACATTAGAGACCATCTTTTCCACTTCCAGTGCATGTCTCCTCAAAAGTTCTAAATTTTCTAAGAATTTAGTGTTGAATCAGTATCAATAAATTCAACCCGACTTGACAAATAAATTTAAAAAATTTGTGATTTAGAATATATCAAGGTTAGGTTTCAAGATAAACTAGAAAAGATATTAAAATAAAATTTGATTGGTCCGATTGGGTTAATCTATAGTTTAATTAACTTCATCAAACTCAATTAAAATTGTTGTTTTGAAATAAAAACCAAAACAAAATTATTTCAATAAGATAATCAACCCGATTGATCTAGTAACCTCATGGTTAACACAATAATCTAAGTGATTCAAACCCTTTTCCATATCAACCCTTGAGTTACATATGATAATTATGGCGAAACCTTCGAAGGTTTTTGTATTTAACCCTAACCTGCTCATTTTTATTCAATTTTCATTAACATTGATATTTCTTAAACTATGCCACAATTTGTTTTCTGATAAGAATATGGATTCATGCTCTTTAAAAGTAGGCTAGATAAACTTTGGACAGACGCAAGTATCTTGGCTAGACATGCAATTAATTAGGAACTCATGAACCCGATTGGTGGTTCATAAGGATAGGAGATGTGATTTTTACAGGTTTTTATAACTTCTTAATTAACCATTGCATCATCCTCCATATACGCCGCACGTTTTCGCCTAGAGTAATTTACATAAAGATGGCGATCACACGGAGTCATGTATCCTTAATCTAAACTTCGCTAGAAGCTCGAGTCAATCGAAGGCAACGCTGGGGGTCTCATTTACACCATGATCAAGCACTCTTCAAACTGGTCCCATCAGATGGATGTAGCCACTGAGTGGTGTACCTAACCCGTGTTGAATGAAAACCAAAAGGGCAAAAAAAAACATTCAGCACGCAAGCAAGGAATAACCAAATTTCTTAGTGCTTCTTTCAGCACGCAAGCAAGGAGCAACCAAATTTCTTAGTGCATCTTCAAGGTATCAAATTTATTCACACGTCTGTAGTCAAAAAGATGGAAAAAGGTGCAGTTTCACTAAAAACAATATGATGTTTCTAAAGCTCTTGGAATTTTGAATGTTCTGCCAAATAATTATAAGCTGGCATGTTTACTTCTTTTTAGCCGAGTCTTTCTAGAATTGGATAATCATATAATAAGAGTATATTCATTATTTTTTTTTCTTTCTCGGAAGAGTATATTCAAAACTTTGAATTAATTAAGGAAAAAATGGATACACAAATGTATCAAACTTATAAGTAGCTTGTTCTAATTTTAGTTCTATATATTATTCAGTTGACTAATTTTGCTGCCCCTTGATTTGATTAAAAATAGTAAAGCTAATAAAGAACCCTAGCTACTTACTCTGCTGTATTGTATAGACGTATGTTTTGAATAAGAAAATTTGGATCTGAATGGTCTAACTTCTAGACTAAGTTCTTAATCATTGAACAGATGCTTCATTGACATATCCTTTAAAACTAAATTAATACTAGCAACTTTTATAACTATCACCTTAGACCATTAAGAACTTCTGTTTTCACCTTATATTCTATCAATTCTCAATCTGGTCTATAAACTAAATTTTCTCTCTATGAGTCCCAAAACATATCGTATAGTCCACATTAATCTCTCCATCCATATGCCTCTTGATACCTTTCATTTTTTTATGGAATAAAACGACATTTTAAAATCACAAGATATCAATGATTCTAAAAAAGAGAGAATCCAAGAAGAATTTGGCATGAAATATGTTAATGTTGGGAATGAAATGGATAAAACTAATTGATTTTGGGTGAATTAATCGGGAATTAAGTAATACTTCTGGTGTGAAAAGGAAAGTTTTTCTTTAAGAAAAACAAGACGTCCATGAATTTGAATAATTAGATATCACATCGCAACTTAATTAATAATTATCTGTCTAAGTTCTCTTTCCCCTCATTTGATTCCTTTCCCATCCATGCATGAAATATGTATCCCTCCAGCAAATTAAGAAAAATCTTTGATTGACAAAAATGCACAATTTTGAATGAATAGGGAAGATATTGGGTCTAGCCAATGAACATTAGGAGGTGTGAATTTTAAGCAAAGCGTGTGGGGTAGGAATCCAATTGATTTGTTGTCTTGGAAATATTTCCCCATCGCAAGTCGCGATTCGCGGCCATGTTTATCATCTTTACAGCTTATAATTGTACTCAACATTTTTACATAGAAATGTCAAAGAAACACGCTGAAATTCAAACAGGTTTACAATTAAGAAGCCCGCTGGACATAAACAAACCTGGAGAAAGTAAACAACTCTTGGCATTCTCTGGTCTCGATATCATGGATGCATCCTTTTTTTCTTTTTTATAATAAAATAATAATTTTATATCATTGATATATTCTTGGATGAGATCCATGGATGAGTGACCACTTCTAACAGCACAACTACAAGAAAGAACTCGTCAATTCAAGATCCCTCGTGATTATACACTTGCATATGAATTGAAAAATATAAATTATAAAATTTGAACTAGAAATATCATCTCTTTCTAGTTGACATCATGGATACATTCTTTTTTTTCTTTTCTTTTTTATAATAAAATAATAATTTTATACAATTGATATATTCTTGGATGAGATCCACGGATGAGTGAATAGCACAACTACAACAAAGAATTCGTCAATTCAAGATCTCTAGTGATTATACTTTTACATATGAATTAAAAAAATATAAATTATAAAATTTAAACTAGAAATCATCTCTTTTTAGTTGATATTATGATTGATGTTGCTTGAAGAATATGCTAATAGAGTATAGCAAATCCATTAAACCACACAAAGTTCTTAGTTTTAAATTCTGTGGGCTATCTTCTTGAGCCTAATTTTATTAATCGTTGGCGTCGGGGTCTCTTATGAAGAAACACGTTGGATTATTTTTTTTATTTACGTGGGGTGTCTGGGCTAGCTTGCGGGCACCACGACTAATTTCCACGACCCACTGAATACCCTGCAAACCTAGTAGGCATGTAAGGCACCGCGGGGATGACAGACATACACGCCAGGACTCGAATTCAGGTGCAGTGGAAGGAAATAAGTCTCTTCCACTGCTAATTACCAGAATGCAACACGTTGGATTTTAATCAACCTAATGATGGTGCAGGAATTTTTTTTTTAGAAAGTGTCTCAGCATGCTTGCCTTTTTTCTTCTTTTTTTTTCTCTTCTCCAGCTATGCACCTCCTATGCATGCATCTTCAATGTACGAAGTCAATCTATCCCACGTTAAATATAGATCCAACGTTGAGAAATAAAAGGCCAAGCAATTGAATAGCTAGAAAAGAGAAATGAGTCGGCGAAAAAACCGAAGTTGGAAAGGGAGAAAACAAAAGTTGTCGGGGAATTTCTAATTATGACACCCTCAATGTTTATATATATATATATATATATATATAGCAAGTGGGTTACGTTGTCGTCGGGAGATTTATATGGCCTATGTTAGCCATGCTCGGTGGTTTTTTGAGATATAATTGCATTTATCATTTCAAGTTTTATAAGCTTGAAAAGAAAAATGCAATTATATATCATTTTAGTCTTTTCAAGTGTAATGGTTTTTTGCACTTTGAAATACAATAGAAATATTATTATACTCTTTAAAAAGATAAAAATTAAGGCATGCATCTAAGGATATTTATGTATTTTCATTATGGTTTTTTTGGTGATTCTCAAGTTCATGAAAGGTATTATGGTATTTTTATGTTGAAAAATAATTATTTTATTTAAAAAAGATGCTAGCATATCACATTTACAAGTGAGGTTCTAACCCAACGATAGAAAGGGCTTGTCTCTTTTCTCCGCATCAGGGGTTCGAACCTCACCATGCACGCCTGTCACCCCCGCGGTGTCTTACTTGTTCACTGGGTTTGCAGAATGTTCAGTGAGCCGTGTGGATTAGTCGTGGTGCGCGTAAGCTGACCCGAACACTACATGTAAATAAAAAATAATAATAATAATAATAATGTGGTGTGTGTCATTATATTATGGCTGGTTTCTTGCTGACATTCATTTCTTTTTCTTTTTTTGTCCTTCTTTTCTCTCTTTAAGAGAAAACGCATCTTTTTCTTTTTCTTTTTATTTTTTATTGTTTATTGTTGTCCTTAGTCATATTATAAAAATTTTAGTTTTTTTCCTCTTAACTCTTTTGTTAAAATTTTGTTAGTTTTTAATTTCATCATTCAATCAAAAATTTATATTTTTTATTGTTTTCAATTTAGCCCTCAATATTTTAGTTTTTTTTATTTTAATTTTTTTCAAATTAACCTTTCAATTTAAAATTTTTGATACCCTCTAATTTATTTTTTATTTTAATTTTCTTCTTCGTTCTTTTAAGCATAATTTTTGTGTGGTTTGTTTTCTTTTATTTCATCATCAAGCTTTTGATTTGATGGGAAATAGACTTCAGAGCTTTTCATTTGTGATGCTTCCGTTCTTCTAACATGAGTAATAAGTTTGATAAGTTCATGTAGTTTGGAATCCTTTTTTCTCTATTTATTTTATGATTTTAACATTCAAAATTAGTTAAAAAAAATATTGGATTATTCTGATCTCATGGTTTAGCTCGTGAGTTTTGCAGGTATTTTTTGAAAATAAAAATTTTAAAAATATTTTTTTTGTTTGCATTTAATTTTTAAATAATCATTTTATTTTATATGTGTGAGCTTTATTTTATAAAAATAATATTTATTCTTCAATAATATTCCTTATATATTTGGCTTTGTATAATGTTTTCAATTATGTATTTATTTCTGTATTTATTTTTTTATTTATTTTAATAAGTAATTCAATAAACGCAAATGGATAACTATTTTATTTTGTAGAATCAAGTATCTTGACTTATATTTATCATTTAATTTTTTTTAGTTTTTCTTTTAGTTATTGTTAATGATTTTTTTATTTATTTATATAAATGATTATTAATTTATATTAATTAGATGCTTTTATGAATTTTTTTATTTATATTTTGAATTTTTTTAAAAAAAACAACCTGCATGCCTTTTTTTTTTAAAAAAAAAAAATTACAGCTAGCGGCAGCACGCGGGTAAAATTGCTAGTAAAACTTCAAGTCCTTGAGACATCTTGTTATCCAAAAATGACTTGTAGAATGATCTTCAGACTTTTTCCTTCTCCGGAATGATAGCTATGAATAGAACATTAAATCATACTAGTATATATTTCTTAAATGATGTTGTACTTGGTTAGCTTAGTCATATACACTACATGTCTACTTTCCCAGACCAGTCCACGGGCAAATAATGCGTTTCGTTAGAAATGTTGGAGCATCAAAGTGACCTAACCTTGCTTAACTTTCTATCAAATATTTTTTTTATTAAGTAAGTGCTTTTGGAAATTATATGCATGGCGATGGTGACTGACACCTCCAGGTCGCCGTATAGCAGCCACCCCCAACAAATTAATAGATAAAAACATTGCATCTAACAAACAATTGTTGATTTTTTCGTTATTTTCCTCTACCCCAAGTTGAATAAATAAACCTCCAGGGATGGATGCGTCCCTAGTTGACTATACGCCGAAGCTTGTTTTTCAATGAAAGCAGCGTTCATAGATTGCTTATTGTTTAAAATATGCTTTCAACAATTCAATTTTGAGTAAGTTTGACTGCTGTGTATTATTTTATGCAGTTCAGAATCGGATTTTCCAAAGCTGATATCTTGTCACTATTACTGATTATGAAGATAAATATAATGGATTCAAATGCAATATGGTTTAAAGTTCAAATGCAATAGGGTTGAAAACAGCTCGAAATTCCTCAAAATAATGAAATTTGAAACTTGAAGATGCATCTTTGATAAATTCCGAAAAAAAAAATTATATTCTTACCAACCTCAAAACTTGAAAATATTAAAGATTATCAAAGAATAAGATAAATTATATTATAAAACCTTATTTAATAGTTTAAATTATTGGATTGAGATGATTCTTTAATATAGTATTAGAATCTTGATGATTAAGTGATCTCAAGTTTAAATCTTATTATTTTTATTTATTTGATAAAAATTAAACACGATGTAATATGGATCTATGTAAGTTTCAAGTTCAAAAAACTTTCACTTGAGAGAATGTATTAGAGAATTATATAGATTATATTTTAGGACCTTACGTAACATATTTTCATATATTATATTTTTTTTGATTGAGAAATAAAAAGATGTTTCATATGCTTCATGAAATAAATTAAAAATAACATAAAAAAAATTGATAACCCAAAAGGGAATTGTTATCTCTAATTATAAATTAAAGCATGATAAGTTATTTTTCTAAATAAAAGTAAAAGATAAATACACATGCAAAAAAATTTACACCAATTGTTGTTTTTATTTTATATATTTTCATTTATTTTATTATAGAGATTAATTGTCACCACTAATAACAAATGACTTCTATTTTTATAAATGCATCATAAAAATACAATTGATTTATATAAAATATAAGAAAAAATGTTTTTGAGATAAATTATTCTAATCTTTCTGAAGTATTTGTGAAACTAAAAAAACATGTAAAAAGATCATTCATTATTTACAAATAAAGTTGAACAGGATAGTTTCAAAAAAATTAATATAAATGAATAAAAAGAAGAAGCCAAACTCTTTTTTTTTTCTTTTTTCTAGAGCAGGCCTACTATAATCAATACACATACATATATGTAGAGAGAGAGAGAATTGAAGGTAGAAGAGCTTTCGGGATAGTTTTTTTGTTATATTTGGCGACCGAAAAATCAAAACTCCAATTATCTCAATTCTAAAACACTTATTTCAACTTGTTTTTATTTAAAAATACTTATAACCTCCTTTTAATAAATTCATTTTCAACCCTAAAACATCCTCTAATCACTACCAAAAACACAAATTAAATGAATAAAGAATTAATAAACCTCAATCTACTTTTTCCTGCATGGTTGTAAAGAAGCACCATATTCATCGAACTTTTCCCGAGAAGACCATTACAATAAGGTTCAATCATCCGAGTTCAATCAATGATATTACATTATCCTCAATTAGGTCTCTCTAATAAAAGATTTTCTCAATTGAGACCCTCGTAAAAATAGGATTGACCCAAACCATCCAATTAATTATAACGGTAAATTTGTTTGGAATTTAAAAAACTCATAAATGTCTACTGATTTGAAGGGCTTAATTGAAAAAAACATTTATTGTGGGAATTAATTGGGAGTGGGATAATATTTCGCTGCATATTTCATCTTTTCCTGAAAATTATACGAGAAATATTTACAATTTTATGAAGCCACTATTTTTGAATAACCTCTCACTAGGATTTAAGTATCAAAGAAGCTTTAGTTTGAAATAAAAACAAATGATTAGGACACCATAAATTTCAAAATATTCATAAATCAACCCCATGCGAAATATTAAATATACAAGACAAGCATCAATGCACTAGAATAGTTTCCTTTGATTGAAAATAGCTCCAAATATGTCAAAATAATGGGATATGACTTTTAAAGATATCTCTGTCAAATTCCAAGAAGAAGCATATTACAAAACTTTTAATAGGCTTTTCATTAATATCTTATGAACACCAACGCAAAAAAATCATGAATAATCGAACAAAAACTCCATTGCTGATTTCAGAAAGAAAACAGAGTCTTTTGTAATAACGCGTCGTTCATGGTAATTGTTTTAAAAGTAAAATAAATTGCCAAAAAATTTCAATAATTTTTTTTTATTATTATAGAATCGTTTTTACTTGAGATAATTCTTTGAAAATTATCAATGAAAATCCAATTCTCTGGTGGGAATAAATGGAACTGTTTTCAATATTATTAATTGTTAGAATATTGATGAAATTTCTGTTGAAAACTAAAATATAAACCTAACCAAAATTCAAATTAAAAATTCTAGAACAAAAAATTAAATAAATTTTGTAAAAATATGCATAAGTAATTGAAATAAAAAAATAGGATAAGAAAAAATGTATGATTTAAATTTAAATAAAAGTTGTGTTCTAGTCCAATACTTTGTGGATGAATTTAACTTTGTTGATGCGTGACACACACACACACATATATATATAGATAATATTTTTTATCATGAAATTAGAATTACAAAAATTTAACTTTAAGGTGTTCAAGAATGGGTTCTTTGCCCCATACGCGTTTTGCCAAAAAGATAGAAGAGCTGGAAGATACTGCTCGACGACTCTCAGAGAATAACAGTAGCTTATAATGCATTGAAAATGACCAGCACTATGTCACCAACTTCAGCTAAAAGGAAAAGAAAATCTACAGAGATCAGCACCCTATGCATTTGTTATCAATGTTCCTTTCTGTTACGTATAGTGGAAAGGAAATCAGTGCAAAGGCCAGATGGTTAAGTAATGAAATTAATTCTTTTATTAAAAAAATTATTTCAACTTAAAAATTTATAAAATTAAATAAAAAATAATTTTATATTATTTTATAATATATTTTCACATGTGAAAATATTTTAGATTTAAAATTTATATAAACTTATCACTATTTTTTTCTAATTTAATTTTTAATTAGAAGAAGTTGATTTGATTTGAATTATTATTATTTGTTTATTAAAACTCTAATACTATATTAATTCAAAATTTTAATTTTTTGGATGAATTATGAGATGTTACTTTATTAATCTAAATGATGTACTTTGGTTTAATGCTACCATATTAAAATGGTAAGTGTTTTTTGTTAAAAAAAAAACTTAAACTTTTCAAATCTTTAGATGTTAAACATGCACAAATGGAACATAAAGATGATAAAATTTAATATTAAGACTCTAATACTATATGAAATAATTATCTTAATCAAAAATCTAAACCTTTAGATAAAATCTAGAAATAATAGTATGTTATTCTCTAATAAAATTAAATGTTATAGTTTAATTTAAGGCTGCCCCATTAAAACGAAGAATGTATGTTTAATAATATTGTTTACTTTTCCATATAACTATGTAATATAATTATATAAAACCAACTTCCTTCCTTAGATAATATTTTTACTATATATTTTATATCCTTTCTTTTTCAACGTTGACTCAAATTATTTGTACCAAGTGCAAGGTTGACTCGTGCATTGCAATTTAATATATATACATCCTTCAGACGCTTAACACAGCACCGAGCACAAGCCTCAGCCTTATTTGAACTTCTTGTTTCTCTAGTTAAGGTCGCTACTCATGGCTTCTTTTAACTCTTCCTCATCAACCATCACTACCTTCAAATTCCATTTAGGGGCATTTCTGCTTCTTGTTGGTGTTGCATCTGCTCAATTAGCTTCCAACTTCTATGGAACATCATGCCCAAGTGTCCTTTCTGTCATTAAATCAGCTGTTAACTCAGCAGTGTCAAATGAGGCTCGCATGGGGGCATCCTTGCTCCGTCTTCATTTCCATGATTGCTTTGTTAATGCAAGTTGTCTGCCTCTTCTCTTCTTCTTTTTTTCGTCATCACTTCCCTATTAATCTTATTTTTCTATACTTTATTAAACTTTTTTAAGAAATCTTTCCCTTGCTATTTTGCATATTCATTTATGGCACATAACTCAACTACATATGCTAGCCAGCTAACTGCTAGAAATCTCAAGTGTTTTTTTTTTTTTTTTTGAATCAACAAGATGCAACACGATCACCTAAACGTTAACCCCTTCCTGTTTATAAATAAATAAATTAAAAATCCGCTTTATGGGATTGGGAATGATAAACTTTTTGATGAACTTAAAACTTCCTAATTTGTTTCTCTTTTGCTAATTCGATTTTTATGCTAAGAATATATTCCTAATTAGTTTATTTATTTAGAAATTTTTACACCCCAACTATATAAACTCAAGAAATTGAACATTCTACTGGATCATGGTGGCACGTTGTGATTTATGGGATTGAAAATGATAAACTTTTTGACGAACTTAATCCAAGATCAATTACACACAAAAAATCTCGTGATTTTTATATGGTGTACATAATTAGTTAGTAAGATTAAAAATTAAAAATAAAAGCACCTTTACTTTTATTTCCATTTCCTCCCTTCAAAGATAAAAGAAATAATTCAGCCCGTATTGTTGACCTTCCAGCTGAAGCTAGCTGGACTTGTCTTTTCCCTTTGTATTTTTGCATGGATTCATCATGTAATGTTTACTTGGCACGCAGAGTTTTTTTCTGACCATGTCATACTGGTGAATTTGCTTATAATTGGTGGAACAATATTGTGAAGCAGGGGTGTGACGCATCAGTGCTTCTGGACGGTGGAGAAAAGACAGCACCAGCAAATGCTAACTCTCTGAGAGGTTTCGACGTTATTGACAATATTAAAACTCAATTAGAGAGTTCCTGCCCTGGTGTTGTGTCCTGTGCTGACATCTTAACTGTTGCTGCTCGGGACTCTGTTGTTGCTGTAAGAAAAATACCATTTTTCATGGCTTCCTCTGTGTGCGCGCTCTCGCGCGCGTGTGTAATTACATTTTCTAAAATATTTTGGATCGTTGTGTTTCAGTTGGGTGGTCCTAGTTGGCAAGTTCGTTTGGGCAGAAGAGATTCAGCCACAGCAGGAAGTGTTAGCGATGTTAATAACAACATCCCTTCCCCAGCCTTGAGTGTCAGTGGCCTCGTCTCTGCCTTCTCTAACAAAGGTTTCACAGCTAAAGAAATGGTGGCTCTTTCTGGTATGCTTATTTTTTTGTCTTTTTTGAACTTCATGGCAGTTAAAGCCTATAATTAGGCATAGAAAAGCAATTAACCATTGTTTTGTTTTCTTAATTTCTTGTGTTGCAGGATCTCACACAATAGGGCAAGCAAGATGTACCACATTCCTAACCAGAATCAACAATGAAACCAACATAGATTCCTCGTTCAAAACATCAACACAAGCTAAATGTCAGAATACTAACAATTTTGTTCCTTTGGATGTCACGAGCCCAACATCTTTCGACAGTGCTTACTACAGGAACTTACTGAACCAAAAGGGTCTTTTACACTCTGACCAGCAACTCTTTAGTGGGGGCTCTACAGATGCGCAAGTTAGAGCTTATAGCTCTAACCAGGCTGCTTTCAGGACAGACTTTGCAAATGCAATGATAAAGATGGGAAACCTTAGCCCACTTACTGGCACAAATGGCCAGATCAGGACCAACTGCAGGAAGGCCAATTGAATAGTATGCCCAATAGTCCAAATGGCTTGCAGCTCTTGTCTATGTGTGTGAGTAGATCTTAAAAATAAAAGGAGGGCATATATATACCATGTCTACATGTTATTTTGCTCTCTTGTAAGGTTGTGTAAAAAGTTTGTCCGATCCTATTTCCATCTCCTAGCGTGCAAGACTTGGGAAAAAGTTCCCCAGTAGCCTGTATTTGTAAAGCGATGTGAGATGTGATATATGAAATCTATGCAATTCGGAGTTTTGTTTTTCAACAGCATGCAGCAATTGGAATGATTGTAGAAACCCAAGGGCTTCGAATGCGATGGGCATTTTATCGGTGCAGGCTAGTTATGAGCCAGCCCATAAAGGATATGTAATTAATTATATACATAGTTATTAATTATGACTCAGGATCATCGGCTAAGTTAACTCAAATAAGTTAAAAAAAATTAAAAAGATCATAATAATATTATTTTAAAAAAATAAATTTAAAATTAACATGTTTTTTCTGGGTTTTTACGAGGTTACGGATTGATTCTCACTAGATCAATTGGCTCAAGTTGGTTTAACTTTTAATTCAGTTTTACTGGTTTAATAAAAATAATTATATAGTTAAACCTCTGTAAATTAATAATAAAAATCTTAATTGAATAAAAAACATTATTTAATCAAGTTATTAATTTACTGAGGTTGTATTGTATATAGTTTTTTGAAACTTCGAGATTGGATAATTAGTTTTATTAAAGTATGAGGACTGTAGTTGACAGCTCAATCATTTGACAGGACATGGAAGCCTGGGATTTGATTGTAAACTTCATTCGTAAGCATCCTAGCAAGTTAATATTACTTGATGCAATCACAAAGAACCAATCAAAAGCTGTAAAACAGGTAAGTTAAACAAGATTAGTGCATCCTTGCACTGAGAGAATTATTAAGGATTTTTATTACTGCGGTGCCATCAAAACTTAATGTAAACATTTTTTTTTTAACTTGATAGAAAAATTTTAATGAATTGAGAAGTTTATATGTGTATTTAATTAAATAATTTAAAATTTTTATATGTAAATTAATATTAAAAAATATTATTAATGTTAACTAAAGACTAAATTTAAAAGCTAAGGGATGAATATAGATTAATATATCAAATCTTGTACTAAGAGAAGCTATTCAATTTTTTTTTTATTTAATTACATGTCAAAATGGTTTTTTGTAGAAAGTAATAAATCAGATTTGATTGAAATAAAATAATTTACTGGTATAATTTTTCCTTTACTAATTAATTTATTTTTGTCAACAATTGCTTTTTCTATACGCTTTATTTGATAGATACCAAAAGTAGCTACAATAAATATTACAAAAAAAATTGGATGATTTGAAATAAGAATAAAAAAATATTCTTTTAATTAAATCCCCTTTTATATTTTTAATTCACTTTCTTTTTTTGGTCCTTTTTTGTACGGAAATTGTTTATAAACAAAAACTCATCACAATCACAAAAGCAAGCTTTAATTAAAAAAAAAATGTTTTAATGATTTTGATGCAAATATATTAAATTAAGAATAATAAATTTTTTATGTGTTTCCACGAGGAGCTTCTTGGAGTCAATTTATTTTTATCTATTTATATTATCATAAAAATAGACATATGCAAGTGCAAGAAAGTCAATAAAAAAATTTAAAACACCATGAAAGATTGTATAAAACACTCGGGAACACTATAAAAAAAAATATTGTATTCTTATTTAAAAACCAAGTAAAGATTGTATGACATTTAATAAAATAATATCCTTAATATATTTTTAGTTAATTAATTTTGATGAAATTTAATTAAGATAGAAGGGAAAAAAGACTTGAAACTCATAGCAAACAAACAACATTATCGTCACAATCCACAATGATACAAGTGTGGATGAGTGATGGATTGCATGGTGTTTTCAGCACACTAAATGGGATTTTTCTTAATTTTTATCATGATCATTAGCTGGCCCAAAATCTTATGGGTACAGTAGTGACCCTAACTTATACATCCCCAACGTAATTATCAAAATATTGAGCCCTCTTCGCTTTTTTTTTTTTAATTGAAAAATGTAATATAGACATAATCAAAGATTAGTGGCTGTACATGGTTTGCTTTGCCAGATTAGTCCACGTTATAAATGTTGTTACATCAAGGTTACCTAACCTTGCTTAACTTTCAATCAAATATTTTTCTCATGAAAGTGCCTTTGGAAATTATATGCATGGGGATAGTGACTGACATCTCCATCGCCGTATAGCAGCCACCCCCCCAACAAATTAATATATAAAAATACTAAATCTACGACAAACAATTGTCGATTTTTTCGTTATTCTCCTCTACCCCCAGCTAAATAAACCTTAAGGGATGGATGCGTTCCCAGTTGACTAGACGCCGAAGCTTCTGTTCAATGAAAGTAGCGTTCATAGATTGATTGTTGTTTAAAATATGCTTTCAACAATTCAATTTTGAGTGAGCTAGTTTGACTGCCGTGTATTTTATGCAGTTCAGAATCCGATTTTCCAGAGCTGATATCTTAGCACTATTGTTGATTATGAAGATAAATATAATGGATTCAAATGCAATATGGTTTAAAGTTCTATATCATGCCTTGGTTTAAAGTTCGATTGCAATATGATTGAAAACCGCTCGAAATTCGTCAAAATAATGGAATTTGAAACTTGCAGATATCTCTCTGACAAATTCCAAGAACAAATTTTAAATAAGCTTTTCATTAATATCTTATGGTCCCATGACACAAAAACTCATGAATTATCAGGAAAAAAAAAAGAATTAAATTTATAAATATATTAAAAGATAAAAAATATGATTTAAATTATGAGACAAATATAACTTAATAAAAAATAAATAAATAAAAAATCATGAAAGTTAATTCTCAATTAAAATAATATTAAAAAAATAAATTAAAAAAAAACATAAAAAACTAGTAAGGTCAATCAGATTAATTTGTCAATCCCATGAAAAACATAAAAAAATAAATCAACTAGGATTAACCTGTTAAATCCATGATCCAAGTCATGAGGTGACGATAACCTTATAAAAAAAAACTAGAATAAATAAAAAAATTTAATTCTTTATTTACTTAATGTTTAATAATAAAATTAAACAAATTAGTTAAAAAAATCAAGACAACTGAGTTAATTTGTAGTCCGAGTCATAATATTCTTATAATTATTAAGAGATAAAGAAAGCTTTCTGAGACAGTTATTGGAAGGGGTCTTAGTGTTGTGTTAATTTAAGATGGATGAAAGGGTTTGTTTACTAATTAGAGCGTCTTTAATGAAAAATATTATATTAAAAAGTCAAATAAAAAAATAGTTTTTTGAATAATATAAATATAGCTTTTCTAATTATCTGTATTCCAATAGTAAAAAACTATTTAGAAAAATCAATTATATTTTAATATATTTCATGTTAAATTAATTTTAATATAATCATATAACTAATTTAGATATTTTATATATAATATAATTATGTTGTTATTAATTATATAATTAATATGAGTAATTTATTAAAGTAATATAAAATTAATGAAGTAATATGAAAGTTAAAAAATATAATTTAAAATTTATTTATATGAATATTTTTAATTTTAAATTTTATATGTTATTGTTAAAAAATTAATTTTTTAAAATTAAATTCAAATTCATAATTTGAAAAAATGACCACCAATGTAACCACTAACATTTTAAATTTTGAAAAAATTACCACCAATGTTTTAAGATTTTACAATTTAAAAAAATAATCCATCTATAAAAATTCTTATATACCTTAATATATTTTTCTCGTCATTTTCTTCTCTCCAATCTTTGTTATATTTCATTAAAATTCATCATGAATCATTCTAATTTTAATTTTTATGATATTTTTCATTTTGATGATGACATTACTGTGTTTACTTTTCAAGTTGCTACTGTTATGGTTGTTGAAGAAGAATCAAATAATCAAGGGTAGAGAACAGGGTATCATGACTCTATTCCTGGTCATAATATTGTCAATTGTAATAGAAAGGAAGGTAAGTTAAGGTTATATAATGATTATTTTACAGAAAATCCTATATTCACTGAAAGTCGATTTCAAAGAAGATTTAGGATGAGTCATCGTCTTTTTCTTCAAATCGCAAATTCAGTAGAAGCTTATAGTCTATATTTCAAACAAAGGATAAATGCTCTTGGTGTTCTTGGTTTATCTTGCCTTCAAAAGGTAACTGCAGCTCATAAAATACTTGCATATTGTATTCCTGCAAATTTTTCTGATGAATATCTTTGAATTGGAGAAACCACTATGATAGAAAGTCTTAGAGCTTTTGTCAAAGCAATCATAGAAGTTTTTGGTGATTGGTATCTAAGGGCATCAAACGAAGCTGATAATTATCAATTATTATCAATTAGAGAGCAGCATGGATTTCCAAGGATATTATAGAGCATTGATTGTATGCATTGAAAATGAAAAAAATGTCTAATTGCATGACATAGGATGTATAGTGGTCATTATTATGAACCAACTACAATTCTAAAAGCGGTGGCTTCACAAAATCTTTGGATATGACATGCCTTTTTTGGGATGCCTAGATCATTAAATGATATTAATGTTTTTGATTGGTCACCTATCTTTGTTACATTTGCTGAAGGTCGTACTACTCCTATCAATTATACAATTAATGGGTATGAATATACAATGGAATACTATTTAGCAGATAGGATTTATCATAATTGATCAACCTTTGTTAAGACAATCTCAAGACTATTAGGAGCAAAGAGAAAATATTTTACAAGCAAATAAGAGTCTACAAAAAAAGATGTGGAGCAGGCATTTGGGGTGCTTCAATATCATTTTGCAATTGTATATGGACCTATTTGATACTGGGATGAAGAAACTCTTGCATATAATATGAAAGCTTACATAATAATATATAATATGATTATTGAGGATAAAGAAGTAATGAACCTTAGATTTGACCATAAACATAAAGTCAATTCCTTTATATCAATATCATATGGTGAAATACTAGAACTACATGATTTTTTTTTCAAAATCATAATTAAATTAGGGATAAAGCAACTAGCTCCCAACTAGGTGGGAACAATATGATAATAACTAGAATTTTTAGATTTGAACTTCTTATGTTATTAGAATTTTCATGTTTTTCATGTTTTTTATTTTTTATTATGGTTGTTATCTTTTAAGTTAATTAATTCTACTTATTATTGTTAAATGTTAGGGGAACTTCAAAAAAATATTATGAATTGATATCAATTTCATAACGATATATTTAAAATAACCAAGAATTTTTTACATATTTAATTAAAAATATATTATATTACAATAAATCAATCAAAGTTAATTAAAAATTAAAACCCCTCTTTTGTGTAATTTCTAACTTTTTATTTTGAAAATATGCTGCAGAAATTGAATCCAAATTAGAAATATTTATTTTCATAATTTATTCTTTTTGCTCAATCTTATCCAATTTTTATTTCTCTTGACTTTGTTGAACCATTATGGCTTGTTGCTCTAACATAATTTTTTTGTCTTGTTTCTTCTTATCCTTAATTTCAACTAGAGTATCCTTGAATTATTATAAAAGATTCGTTACAGATACCTCCCTAACTTTATTTTTTCCTTATCTATGTTTAAGTCGTTCCTTTGCAGCCTTCTAACCGATTAGTCTATCTTGATAAATCAATGGTTCACTATCTTCTTCTAAACTAACAGAATCAGGGGTAGATGGAGTTGATGAAGCCGGATTTGCATTGACATGATTTTTTTTGTTTTTTATTTGACTTTTGATGTTGACTTGCATGTTCAAATTGTCATTTAGATTCTTTTCTTAAGATAACCCAATAATGTTTTAGTTGAAATCCTTTGTCAACACAAAAAATATACATTCGTTGAGCATCATTAATCTGGTAAAAAAATAAATAAATTAAATAATGTTAAAATATGTGTTAAACAATTTAACATAGAAATGAATATTAACATTACCCTTGATTCTTTGGTCATTCTACTTTGCTGGCAATTTTCAATTTGAGTAATAAATCCAACAAATTTATCGATTTCTCTATTTATTTCTTGTCATTTACTTGATATGCTTATTTGAGAACGATTATTCAAGTTTTCTCCATTCTCTACAAAGTAAGCAAATATGCGAGCATAGAATTGTTTTGTTTGTTGTTCAATTCCTATAATTGGATCCTTACTTGTATTTAGTCATGCAGAGACAAGTAAACAATCCTCCTCTAATGAGAAATGTTTACTTTTTTGTGATTTTTTTGCTGAATAGACATTTAAATTCGAGTATGTTAAGTCATCAATTAATTGATTAAAATCACTTAGTTGAGAGAAAATATCTTTTGACTCACTCATAAGAAAGTTGGTAAAAGAGTTTGAAAAATTTGAATCCATCTACATAAAAAAAAACTCAAATTAAAACCTTATAAAAGTGTGTAAAATAAGCTCACATTCAATATCTAACAATTTTATAATTTTCATACATGCGAACTAATAATAAGCATCGCCTCCTACTTATTCTAACAGAACAATTTGATTATTTTTTAGAATTAAAAGAGAATTGATATACTGGTTTAATTGCATTTTTAACAAAATAAAATATAATTGATCTCAAATTAAAATAGATAATCAAAAATAAATTTTAAATATGTCACTCTATCTTTTTATCAATATCAACTACCATTATTAATTCCTCTTAATTTTATCAAAGATAACAACATAAATAAAAATTATCTTCCTTAACCAATATTAAAAATATAAAATAATACATAAATTAAAATCATCACAAATATTAAATTAAAAATAAAAAGTCTAAAAAATCAAGAAATAGAAAAGAAAAAATAGAAAAAGCTTTTACACACATACCTTTTAATTTCAGCTAATTAGTACAACCAATGTTATTAATTAACCAAAGAATAATTAATTCTTACTTTTCTAAATTTGAGAGAACAATGAATTATAATACAAAATTTTAAAACTACAAGTTATTTTCTCTTGCAATTTTAAAAAATTTCTCCTGCATTTAAAGAAAAAATAAAGAGTTGTTAATCTAATCCATAGTTATTTATTTTAACCATTTCTACAATGAAATATAGAAATGGCTGGCAGCAAACAAATAGCTAAAATGACTATTTGTTTGGGTATTGTGTTGGAATGAAAAGAACGAAAAAATAAAAGTTAAAATACAATATTTAGCATTTATCTTTTCATTTACCTCATGCGTGTTGGAGATGCTGTTAATGATTTGTTTCTGGGTTGATTACAGCTATAATTAATTGTTGGCTTCTTCAAACCCGTCATCGCTGGCTTAGGAAATTTGATTACGTAGGTCCTTTACTTCTAATTTGATGAATTAGGTCCTTTCTATTATCTAAATTTTTTTAACTAACTTAAACCATCCATCCAACCCATCTTTAGCATTCATATGGTTAGCACACATTTTTTTTTAATTTGCAACTTAAATGAATTTAGAACCAATTATAATAAATGGGAAATTTATTTTTAATTAATTTAGTATTTTCATCATTTTTTTTCATGCATTTTCTTCAATTTCTAGACTAAATATGGAGCCAAACATGCTGAAGGTACATATGTGATCTACCCAGTGTAACTTCTATATATTATAAATATATTATTCTAATATATTTTTAAATAAAAATATTTTAAAAATAACCACAAATACACTTATAAATACCCAAAATTTATTCAAAACATGTAAATATTTTTAATTCGGAACTGATTGTAAAATGATTCAAGAAAGATGAACAATTACATGCCACGTGGCAAACTACAGAGCCAGAGAGCTTTGAAACTTTGTTCGGCGAATCGGCCATTTCTTGACCTCGACAAGGATCTAGCTAGCTTTTTCATAATTAATCATAGTGATTAGGTGTATCGTTGATAAAATCAACACGTACGAGATTCATTTGACCAAGTATACTTGTCGAAAAAGAAATTGCTTCGAATATATTTTAATTAATTAGTAGCTAGCATGCTGGAGCACCCTAGCTTTTGGAATAAATTAACCGTGGGGATTTCGTATGATATTACATGTGTTTTTTTCTATTTGTTGCTTTATAATATGGTTGATGCTTGACATTATTATTTTTTATGTGAACCATGCAGTCGCATATATAATCCAAAGGCAAGAGTCTAAAGGTTCGCATGCCTAATGCCAAGGTTTTTTTTTTTTATGTTAACGCGGGAACTATCATGTCAATTAATAGCATTTGCAAATAAAAAAATAAAAATAAAAGTTATTAATTCATTGAAATCTCCAATTGTTTTGAAGAAATATAGCTAGACTTTCTCCTAGTTTCTTTTTCCTTAATTATTATGTAGTTTGATTCTACTCCTTGATTGGTCAAGTGATTTCCTTATCACCAATTTCCAATGTGGTTGTTGTCATCATTTTGATAGTTTCTTCAAAGAGTATGTAAATATTTGGAAGTGGAGTATTGATTATTTTTTAAAGTATTTTTAATTAAAATAATATTTTTTTTAAAAATTGATATCAATATATTAAGATGATCTTAAAATATTAAAAAAATATGAATTTAAAAATATTAAAAATATTTTTAAAATACAAAATCCACCATATAAAACAACACTCTAGCTCTGATTAATGGCCCATGGATGCACAAATTAAGAGATTTGTTCAACTCCCCGACCCGGTCTCGAAATAGCTCGATATTTTATTTTCGGAGATAAGCTAGAAAGAAGTTACTTGAGAAAGAGACAGTGTGTGTATAATAGAAAATAAAAAATTCCCACGACATGGTCTACATGCGTATATAAACATGAATTAGATAGCTAGCTTGTGATATGACTAAATCAGACAGATTTTTTAGAGCACATTAATGTACTTTTCTCCCTAATCATGGCCTTGACATTTATGTGCCACTTGTAAATTTCTCGATAGTTTTAGGTTTGGCCAAGTCCTACAATGTCGAAGAACTTCTTCAACTCTAGCTCGCCCATGCCCTATAAATATAAGCCGAGAGGCAAGGAAAACACAGTAAATCATCAAAGCAAAACAAGAGCTTTAACCAGAGTGATCACTACAGATCTAGTACTAACTAAACATGGTTTCGCGTACCATCTTCTGTCTTTCTGCCTTCCTTGTGCTTTTGGTTCTTGCTACTTCTGCTTCTTCTTCAAAAGCACTATCTCCATATTACTATAACCGTGTGTGTCCCAAAGCTTTACCAACTATCAAACGAGTTGTGGAGGCCGCCGTTTACAAAGAAAGACGCATGGGTGCTTCTTTGTTGCGTCTACACTTCCATGATTGTTTTGTCAATGTATTACACTAATCACATTCTAATTTCTCCTAATTATTTAATAGTATCACACAATTAAGTTTTACATGCATATTGTTCTTATACTAATGATTTTGGTTGCATATATGTGATATAGGGTTGTGATGCATCAATTCTTTTGGATTCAACATCCACCATTGACAGTGAAAAGAATGCGCTTCCTAATATCAATTCTCTTAAAGGATTTGAAGTTATTGACCAAGTTAAGAAGGAGGTGGACAAGATCTGTGGACGTCCAGTGGTCTCTTGTGCAGATATCGTAGCTGTTGCAGCCCGGGACTCCGTCGTTGCGGTACGTGATCGATTAAAGTGTTGTTTTGGATTGCTGGTGGTTTTCAGTATTGTTCTTTTCAAATATTTGAAAATAATGATGAAAATATTTGAATTTAGAATTTATTAATAAATTGTCATGCATGCAAGCCGGCTATCAAATTTAATTAGCATTGTAATCTACATATTTGCTCATATAAAATATATGTGCAGCTAGGAGGGCCAACATGGGCCGTCCAACTAGGAAGGAAGGACTCAACCACTGCTAGCAGAGACAAAGCCAACAATGACCTCCCGTCACCATTCATGGATCTTCCTGCCCTAATCAACAACTTCAAAAGGCAGGGTTTAAATGAGAGAGACCTTGTAGCTCTCTCCGGAGGCCACACTTTAGGGTCAGCACAGTGTTTTACGTTCAGAAACAGAATCCACAATGAAACAAATATCGACCCTAAATTTGTTAAACAGCGCAAATCAACATGTCCACGCATTGGTGGTGACTCAAACCTTGCTCCTCTAGACCCAACACCTGCACGCTTTGATGTTGCATACTTCAACAGTTTGGTGAAGAAAAGAGGGTTGCTTCGCTCTGATCAAGCCCTCTTCAATGGTGGCTCCACTGATGGATTGGTGAAGGCTTATAGTTCAAATCCTAAGGCTTTTTGGGCTGATTTTGCTAAGTCCATGGTTAAGATGGGGAATATAAACATTTTGACTGGAAAGCAAGGCCAAGTTCGTATGAATTGTAGGAAGGTGAACTAAATTGTTGTTTGGACTACAAAAATAATTTTTTTTATTTATTTTATCTTTTGATCAATATGCAGGGAATCGTCTTCTTTAATGCTAATGCTACAGTATATTGTGTGTCTTAATTTATTCATTGTAATTGTGTCATCTCTCTTCTTTGTGAGTGAATTTAGACTCGCAAGGAAGTTTGAATTGTTTGCGTAGTATATTGATTTCAATTGTATTAAAAATGCAAGGTTATTTTGTTGTATTTTCCAATGAAATTATTTTTTTTTAGTGGAACTCGAATTTCAATTTGCATATTCCATTAATTATATGCTTTATTTTATTTTATTTTATCGAATTAAAATAAAACAAGTTCGGCTTACTTGTTTGTATCTTAAATAGGTCGTGTTAAGCCTGCATTCACAGGCTGGCTATTTCTACCCATTCTAGCAGTTAATTGAATCTGTTTTCTAACTTCTTAATTATCTTAAATAACATATTTATTTAACTATTCATAAGAGAGAGAGAGAGAAAAGTTAAGTTCAATTCTATTATACTAATATATTGGTTATTATACTAATATATTGCTTCGTGCTCTACTATAGCTCAATATCAATTTTTAAAAAAATATATTAAAAGTACAAAGAATTTTTTTTTAATAGTATTATTAAATCTAACAAAGTAGGTTAATTTTGAAACTTCTAACTTAACTCTTTATCTAACTTAAACTTTTAACTAAATTGTATGAGAACTAACTTGATTTAAATTGATCAATTGCATAGGTTTAAATACAACCTTAATGATTAATAAAAGCATAATTTAACTTTTTTAAAAAATAAGATGATAATTTAAAATAAATATTGAGATGATAATAGATTGGATAGACCCTTTGCCATGAACTTTATTGGATTTAATAATCTTTTTATATTTTTTTTATTTAATTATATGATAAAAATATATGCTCATAAATAAAATTAAGCACTAATATAAAAATAGTCACTTATTTGAGACAATTATCCCTAGAAAGCAAACAAAAATCAATAATGAAGTTTATTTCCCAACTAATCCAATATTAAATGATAAAATCAAAAAAAATTAAAAGACCAAAAATAATAAATATATATATATATCATATTAGTGGGTAAACTTGTCAAATATGAGAATCAGGAAAGCCGGGCTAGTACGTCAAACTTCTTAACTGATTTATGGACTCCACTAGAATTATAATTTTTTTAATTTATTTTTTATTTAACTACATAATAACAAAAATAGATTATTGCATAATCAAACATCAACCCAACATCTAGATGGTTTTTTAGATTACGATAACCTCATAAAAGATAAAACAAAACCAAATATGAAACTAAATTCCCAATTCACTACAACATTTAACAGTTATCTTAATGAAATTTTTTTATTGGCGTAAGACACATATTCTGTCGGTAATTGATTTACCAACAAAATCACTGATGGAAATGCTCCATTAGTAAATCGTTCATCGGTAATTTTTTATCCATTAGTAAATCAATTAATAATAAAAAATTATTGCTGATGGATTTACTGACAAAAAATACATAAAAAACAATTAACCGCTTCATTTTGTTAGTACATCCCTCAAAAAATATCATCGGTAATCTTTCGGTAATTATTTAAAAATATTTTTAAAAATATATTTTAAAAAATTAAAAAATAATTAAATTAACATAAATCAACTCTCTATAATATATTCTAAAAAATCTTGGAAAAAAGATTAAGAAAATCAACTCAAACAAATTTACAACAAAAAAAATAAAATGAAAAAATAAATTCAACTAAACAATTCATATGAAAAAAATGAAGTTACAATTCTTAAAAATGTAAAAATCCTATAAATAAATCAACTAAAAATTGAACTCATATGTTAAAAAAAAATCCCACAACAACATTTATACAATTATTAAGAACAAAAATAATTAAAAATAAAAAAAATAATATAGTGAAAAAAATCATGAAAAAAGAAGAACAAAAATCTTACCTTAATGTAGTTGTAAGTGAAGCTAAAGAGAGAAAAAAAATTTTGTAAAGCATATTAATTAAAAAAACAACTAAGAGGATAAAAGAAGAAAGAAGAAGAAGTCATAATTGAGCATGAAGAAAAAAAAAAGAAAGAGATGAAGAGAGAAGATAAAAGAAAGAAATAGATATTGATGTTTTTTACATGTAGTGAAAAAAAAATGGAAAAAGAAGGAGCAGAATAAGAAATGAGTAAGTCTCTTCGGAAATAAGGGGATTCAAACTTTTTATTGAGAGCAGATCACTACAGATAATTAAATATTAATATTTTTTAATTATTTCTTTGGTAATTTTGTTTATAATAATTTATTTCAATGAAAACTTTAAATTAATTGAATTTTTTCACAAAACTACCAAATAAAACCAATGACATTTCAATTTATTAATGATTTTGTTCGTAAAGAACAACAATTAATAGTGCAATTGAAAAGTGAACAGTTCTGGAGCTCTTTAGAAAACACCAATGGAAAATTTCATCAATGATTTTCTTTATAATTGATATGATGAATAGTGTTCATAGTTCACCAATGAATTTACCGATTATTCTATCGGTAATTTCATTGGTAAAAATGATATATCGGTAAAATTCCTAAAAACTTTACGTACATAAATATTCTCTCAGTATTTCTATTTGTATTTATTAATTTTCTAGTAGTGATAAATCTAGTATCTACGGATAAAACAAAATAATTGGAAAGAGTTAAACTTGTCACACCCGTGAACTAGGTTAACTAACTAAACTTGTAAATAGATCTGTGGAATTTATAAAGTTTAATAACATAATTTTTTTAAACTATTTTTTAAACTATATAAAAAAATAGATGACAAAAAAATTCAAGTTCAATTAAAAAAACCCACTAAATTCAAAAACTAGGGCAACCCGAGTTATCCTAGTAAACCCATAAACCATGTTAACCTTTTAAAAATGTTAAATAAAAAGAAAAAAATTATATAAAGTTTAATAACATAATTTAAAAAAAAACTAATTTTTTTAACTATACAAGAAGGAAAAAACAGGGATAAAAGAGTCAAATTCAATTAAAAAAATACCTCACAAAACTTGCAAATCAGAGCAACCTAAGTTACTCTGTCAAACCTGCAAACCATGTTAATCTTATAAATAGATAAAATAAAAAATAAATAAATTTTAAAGTTAAATCCTCACAATTCCAATATTAAAAGATGAATAAAAAATAAATTTAAAAAAAAATCATAACTAAGATTCAAAAACATAAAGCAAAAATCAAGAAAGCGAAACATTATACATTACTATTATCATTCACAGTATAATATGTGTGGGTAAACCAATAGTTTTCTCAAATCCTTTAATTTGTGTTACTTTATAAAGTTTAATAACATTATTTTTTAAAAAAACTATTTTTTTAACTATATGAGAAAAAATTAAACTATAATAAAAGTTAAGTTCATTTAAAAAAAATATATAAAAAAAAGACAACTTACTAAACTTGTAAATCGAGATAACCTAGGTTACATTAGAAAACCTATAAATCATGCTAACCTTATATAAAAGAAAAGTAGAAAGAGGTAAATTATAAAGGTAAATTCTTAACAATCTCAATTTTAAAAGATAAAATCAACAAAAATATATTTAAAAAAAAAATCATAACAAAAGTTCAAAAACAAAAGAACTAATAAAGCAAAACATGGTAAATTACTATTACAATTCAAAGTACAATAGGTGTTGGGTGAACAACGATTTCCCTCACATCCTTTAATTTTTGTTACTTTATAAAATTTAATAATATAATTTTTTTAAAAAAATTATTTTTTTAACAATATGAGAAAAAAAAATTAATTATAAAGAAGTCAAATTAAATTTAAAAAAACCAACCAAATCCATAAATTAAGGCTATTTAAGTTACTTCAAAAAACTTGCAAACAACACTAGCCTTATAGAAAAACAAAATAAAAAAAATGAAAAGGTAAATTCTCAACTATCTTAATATTAACATATAAAATCAATAAACAAAATTGAAAAACATTCATGACTAAAAAAACTAAAAAAAATAAAAAAACATGTATAAAAAAACCAATATAGAGACACGCTATAGCAATTCAAAGTATTTTGTGATAAAAATTATGGTATTATCCCTAATTATTTAGTTTTTCTTATAATTCTCCCGCGCATAGTGAAGAATGGAAGGACTTTAATCTGAATTTATATTTAATCTTAATTTAAGAAGTTGGATGTTGATTTATTTGGCAAGCTAGATCGCTACTAGAAAATTGATCCTTACAAATAAAAATACTGATGGAATACTTTTTTTTTTTGTAGATTGCTATGAATTTTACCAATAAATTATTTATTCATTATATCCTTCAATAAATGCTGATGAAAATATTATATTGGTATAAATTGAGAGGATTATAATGGGAAACAAAGGAATTAAATAAATCTAAAAAGTATGATAATGTATCATTTATAGAAACAACATCAACAATAGTATTAATCCATGAGTATATTATAGATAGCTTTAAGACTTTTTACTTATCAATTGCATTGTTCTTCTTGCCAATGACATATAAGATCATCGATGGATTAAGTCTGTCAATATTTTTCTCAGAGCTTTGGAACTATTCACTTATCAATTGCATTGTTAATTATTGTTTTTTATAGATAAAATTATCAATGAATTGAAAAGTCACCAATGATATTTTAGGCAATTTAAAAAAAAATTATTAAATTAAAAAATTCAATTAAATATTACAAATCAAATAAAAAATGAACTGAAAAGTTGTTAGTGATATTTAGTTTGTTTCTAAAAAGTTTATAAATTAAATATTACAAGTGGAATCATCAACTAAATATTTAAAAATATTAATATTTAATTATTCATAAATAAAATAATTGGTAAAACAGCTCAATTAAAATATTAGAATCACTAATTTCATAAAAGACGATCCTCTTTTTTTTCTTCATTTCTCTTCCCTTTTTGTTAAAAAAAAAAGAAGAAGCCATTGTCCCTCTCTCCTTTTCTCTTATCTTCATAATTCCTTCTCTTCTTTTCTCCTTCACGTGCATATATGTATTTTCCACTTTTCCTTTAATTAATACACTTTATTAAAAAACATTTATCTTTACTCACAGTAAAATTAAGATAAGATTTTTTTTCTTTTTGTATTTTTTTCATTATATTTTTTTAATATTTTTTTTTAATTTTACTACTCTTAATAATTGTATGAATGTTATTGTAGGAATCCACTTAATAATTGTATGAATGTTATTGTAGGAATTTTTTATGTTAAAACAATTTTGTTGAATTTTAGTTCAATTTATTTTTTAATTTTGTTGTTTAATTTCAATTAAATATATAAGATTGATTTTAATTATTATTATTATTTAATTTTATTATGAAATTTTAATTAAATGAATTTATATTTTGCTAGATTATGGGTTCTTGAATAGGTTTTTTAGGTTAGGTGAAAAAAAATTAGTTAATTTATTTATTTGTTGTTGTTGTTTAATTTTTTGTATTATTTTTTTATTGTAAATTTATTTGAGTTGATTTTCTTTTCTTTTTTCCAAGTAACTCAATTCCTAAGTATTATTATTGAGTATTGATTTATATTAATTTATTTTATTTTAATTATTTTCTACTATTTTTAATATATATATATATTGACAAATAGATTAAGTTCATCGGTATATTCTAAAAAATTAAAAATAATTACTGCAAATATTACTATCACTATTTAATCACGAATAGAATTACATGCTATCTTCATACCAATTATATCTCAAGTTTTCTAAGGAAAATACCAATAAAATAAAGTAAATAAAATTTTTTCATACTTTTATTATTAAATTTTTTTTTGATAATCATTGACAAACCATAAATCACAAACAAGAGTTTTATTAAAAGAGTATTTTTTTTATGAGCTCATAGATAAAAATAGTTAAGAGTATAAATACTAATAAAAAAATTTATTAATAAATCTAAAAATTATAGTAATGAGTTAATTCCTCTTTAAAAAGTAAATCATACAATTTATTTATTTATTATCATAATATCTAAAATAATATTATCTTGATATATATCAAAGCTACTCATTACATCACAATTCACAAGGTTTTGAGATTACAATTTCTTCTGATCACTTTTGTATATTTAAGATTAATTTTTTTAGTTTAATTTTTTAAAAATAATCTATATCTAAATTAGCTTTTTTTTTTCAAAGATTGTTTTTATTTTTTAAAGCTTGAATGATAACGTAGAAGGCAATTTCATTGTCAACATTTAAAAAGTTGTTTGTTTTGGTAAATATATATATATATATATATATAAAATAATAATAAAAATAATGGTGACACGGTTTGTTTGTAATAATAATAATAATAATAATAATATAAGTAATAATGACTATAATTGACATGAAATATGTTATGAATATTGTCATGGACGAAATAAAGAAGGTAAAGCCCACAAAGAAGTTCAGACACTTCAAACACGCAACGTGATAAAAGCTAGCATAATTTTAGATTTTATTGTTAAATTGAACTTAATTTTACTAAATAATTTTATAGGTCAAGTTATACAGCCTGGCCACAACTGGTTTCTGTTTTTAATTTCGGACTGGATGTAGCTCAAATATGCGGGCCAAGCTAGGCCCATCCAGCTCAGCCTAGTCTGGGCAGCAGGTACGTTCACACATGCTCTGTACGAGGGCGAAGGTAATTATAAATACCTCCGCACAACTTCAAATGAATCGAAGACGCAAAGCGGGAAAATGAAGAACTTACCGGGTCTGGAGATGAAGGGATGAAGACGATGGCAACGGTGCGATGACTGTCCAATGTCCCCTGCTTCTGTTCTTCGTTCAGTTCTCCTCTGTGCTCTCTTTTGGTCTCCTTTTCTTTTCTTTTCTTTTTCTTTTTTGCTTTATCTTGTTCTCTCTGTTCTTCCTTCTTTGTGTTTTTCTTTCTGTTAGTTTTTCGTTTTCTCGTTCTCAGTTCTTTTTCTTTTTTTTTTGTGTCCCTCCCCTTGTGTTTTCTCTGTTACTTCCTCCGTGTTCTCCCTTTTCTTTTCAGGGCCTTTCTGTCAGTTCGTCCTGGTCTCTCCTTCCTGTGTTTGCTCGTTCTGTTCTCCCCCTTGATTCTTTCTTTTCTTTTGATTTCCTCTGTCAGCTCGTCCTGGTCCCTCTGTGTTGTTAGTCCTTGTCCTCTGGTTTTCTCCCGTGTTTGTTCGTTCCCCTCCTTCGCGTCTGTGTTGCTTTCGCTCTCCCCCAGTTCGTGGCCTTTCTCTGACTTTTATAAAGCTAGAGAATGCCATGCGGTCGCCTCCAGATAATGAAGCGACCTTGCAGGACTGTTATTGCAGGAGTAATGGTAACGGTCGGCTGGCAGGGACGTCTTTTTTGTCTCTTCCTGGTCAGGTGAGTCGAAGAAGATGAATAGTTTTCTTTGAAACGGCGCCATGTTTCAACTGAAATGGCTATTTTCAATTTTACCCCCTGACGTTCTGACATTTAGCAATTGGGCCCTTATTCATGGAAAATCTCCCTGGATCAATTGCAATTAAACCCCTATATTTTTCACCATTAACGAAAAAGTCCTTATTTCTAATTTAATCAATTCACGTCTTAATTGGCTCTTTAACTTAACTCTTTCAAATTAACCCTGGAGAAATTAATTAACTCTCTATGGTATCTTTTATTTACCGTGGTTCTTGGATATTAATTTCTTATAATTATAATTTAAATCAGTCCTAAATTTTGATATTTTTTCAATTTAATTAAGCTCATAAACTTATCAATTTTTTAATTTTTAATCAAATTAACTCTTAAATTTAGAATTTCATGGATATTAGTTTTTAACCTTTTACTTTGTGCTGTCTTGTATTAATTCTCAAATTATTTTTTATTCATTTATTTTTTATTATTTATATGTTTTTTATTTAAAAAATAAAAAATTAGATTATAACAAAAAGTGCATCCGTAACTTTACTATAAATAAAAAAATACCTAAATAACCTTACATAAAACTCATTATTTTATTTTTTATACTTTTAAAGGTATTTTGATTATTTTATTATTTATTTAAATGGTGAGGAGGTAAAAATTTACCCTAAACAAATCAATAATAAGCAATGTGTAGTTTTTGTTGGGAACGACAAAATGATAAAATATGAGGGGCTATTTCAGTTTTAATATATTTTAATATTATTATTCGTGTGTTGTTTTTAACAGTATAGAGACATTAAAGAATAAAGCAAAATTAATAATATAAAATAATCGTTGTTATGACAGCAAACATTACTATATTACTATTTTATTGATGGAATTATTTTTAGAGTTTTGAAAATAAATTTTAGAAAAATAATGATAATATTTTTTTTAAAAAAAAAATTGTTTTATATCTTTCTAATGAGGCAACCAATCTTCTCAATATTGAAGAGCACTTCTTTTTAATTTATTGGAGATAATCCTGACTCAATCTTCTTAAAATCGGAGATCACTTCTTCAGCAGCAAGAGGCAGCCAGCAACCACTAACATCCTTTGGAATTTTCGCACAGCCTGGTGTTCTAACCATAATTGCTCATCCCTTAAGCGCACCAGGGTTTGATTTATCTTAGGTAATTCTGCCTGATGACCTTTCAGCAATGATAGACTTGGAACGTTAGGCGAGGATTTACTGAATCGCACCATATTAGCCCTAAGTTTATAGGTGTCAAACCAGCTCTGATTCAGCCTTGCATTGAGACTATTATGTGATTGATGGGATTTTCTTGTAACAAATCGAAACCAGCTTCCCAATTATTTGTCTATGTTCTTTATATTTCTTCTTCAATTCTCTGCAGGTTAGCCATGTTGGACATCATTCAAAATAGATTTTGAGAGCCATGAGTGGGTTACATGGTGGTTACTTGTTGGTATTGGATAGGATTTTGAGAGAGATATGTCTTAGTTCTTATGATTATTGAAGGTTAAGAAGGTCAGGTGATTTAGAGTACAAGGCTTTATTGGAGAAAGAAGAAGAAGAAGAAGAACTGGAATGTTATGTTATGGAAAAGTCTGATATTGTGAGGGGAAGGAGAAGGCAGAGGTCGGGGCAGGGACAGTTCTCATAGTTATATTATCAAACAGGTGGAGTGCAAAGAAATGTTAGCTTGTAGATCACGTCTCAAGGATGTGATTTTCTGTCACCACTCGAAGAAAAGCAGAGGCACAGAAGAATTCACAACATATCATTCTATTCAACTACACGTCATCATTCAAGTCCGTTTTTTGTTGAAAACATGTTGGGTATGGTTAGAAAAAGTTAACGATGGAGCTAGGTTAAACAGACAAATTGTTATTTAGGTGATTTTCGCTTCAGTTAAATTAATTAAGGTATTATTTAATTGATATATTATTTAAATTTTAAGTTGAAATTGAATAAAAATATTATTTAATTAATATTATTAGTTTATTAAGTATTAATTTATTAAGATTATATTTAGAAATATACTCAGTATTGCTTCATCATGAAAAGATAAAAATAGCCTGCTTAAAAGTATAATAAATATAACTTTTTAGTATATTCTAAAATTGAAAATTTATTAAGATAATATTTTTAAAAAATTATTTTTAATCTTATAATGTAAAAAAAATAAAAATAATTTTATTTTTAAAAAATAAAAATTTAATAAAAAAATCTACAGCCTCGAGGGGTCGAAGTGATTTATCAAGTGGATGCAGCTACAACATGGGTAGCCCAATGTTTCCATAATTGGGCTACATTCTGAGTTGCAACATCTTTATTGTATGATGAGGTCCAGGTCCATTGAGTTATTATCAAGCCTTTAATCTTTTCAGAATTTCGTATTATGATAAAGGGTTTTGATATCTTTTTTTATTTATATTTGTTTTTTTTAATATAATTTTAGGAGTATGAAAAAGTTTCAAGAAAGTGTAAAACGTTAGCTTCTAGGAAGGGAGGAAGTATTAAAAAAAAAATTGAGATGGGAAAGTTTTGGGGCTTTATGTATTTCCTTTTCTTATAATTTAAACCAACTTTTTTCTTTTTCACTTATAGACCATAAAGATATATTTCATGTTTTTATAATTATATTTTTAAATATTATTTTGATTTATATTATAATTTATAATTCATTATATGTTATCATGGAATTTAGGATATTTTCAAATAGATAAATCAAATTGAATTAAAAATTTTGAGACTCAAACTTATCTGTTTTCTTTACTATTTATATTCTGAAATTTCACTTTATAAATACATAAAAATAAAAAGGATAACATAAAATATATCAATGAATCTTCTCATTAAAAAATTTAAATTATTAGATTAAGATGATTTTTATATATGATGTTAAAATCTTATTAATCAAACAGTCACAAATTTAAATCTTACCATTCATATTTTATTTGATAAAAAATAATATAAATATATACAAGTTTTAAACTAAAATAATTTTTATTTGAGAGGATATGTTAAAAAATAACATAAATTATATTTTAAAATTTTATAAAAAAATTAGATTATAAAAATGAGAAAGTTTTTTTATTTTTTTATCTGACAAACTAACTGTAAATTGACACTTGAAAAACACTCCCCCTAAAGGAAATATGGATTATGCAATTTTTCACTTTGTTGGTGTCATATTTTCACACAATCAACGCAGTATGATGATTTACGAACATGATTCATTTAGCAAGAGAAAGCTTCGAAAATCAAATCAATTAGAGCATAGATTCGGTGAGTCGCAACTTTCAAAAAGGAAATTTCCCTTAGGGGTAGCAACACACACACACAGATATATATATATATATATATATATATATATCATGAACTATTTTTATTTTGATTAGCAGATAGCTTGGCAACCTTCGTTAGTCAAGCATGCAGGTTTAAGCATTTCAATCTCTTTAATTAATCATCTAAAAATTATCGTTAAATGAATAATGATTTTTTTGCCTCTCCCGCCGGTCAAACATTGCATATATCAGTCAATATTGACAAGAGTTTCTTACCTAATGCTGTCCCTTCAATTGAATAATGATACATTATCTTCGACCTAATTGGTTCAAGAAGGTCTAATTGGCCTTCCCACCCGCCAGACTTATAAATTGAATAGCACACTTTAATTTTCGTTACGATAAATCCTCACACCATGCATTTCTAAAGCGACTTGCTAACAACGCCATCACTTTTTTCCATGGAAAGTTCGGTTGATTTTGGGTTACATGAAGGTGATATCACTTTCATATTATATACTAATTTAGTAGAGTAGAATGTAGTGGTTGAAATCTATTTTATTAAAAAAGTTATTAAATATACAATCATTAAGCTATATTTATCTATATAATATAATCTTGTATTATAAAATAATATAAATCATATCTTATAAATAAATTTAAGTTTTTTTTATTAGGATTATTATTTGACATAATATGAGAACCTTTGATAACTTAAATAATATTTAGGTTAAAATAATTTTTTTGATAAGATACTTAGAGTTTTAATTATTAAATAATTATGAATTCAAATTGTATTATTTTTATTTTTATAAATAAAATTAATTACAATGTCATGAAAGTTTTTTAAAAAATGTAATTGAAAAGATATATTAAAATAATATAAATTTTATATAACGGGTTGGCTTATAATTTGAGTAATGATTTTTTGTATATATTCGAGTCTAGCAAAAAACAAGGTGTGAGAAAATATGCATTGAAAATTTCATCACAATCGGAATAATTACGTCTAGAAATAAATAGGGGTAGTAGGTGTTTTTTTGTTGTTGAAAAANGGGGGGTTAGTTAACACTTAAACAATGACTAAATCAAACAAATTTTTTTAGCACAACATTCATCACTTGTATAGTCATGGCCATGACATTTGCAGTTTTGACGATTCTAAGCTTCTCGTAAGTCTCAAACTTGGCCGCCAAGACCTGAACAACAAACAACATGGTAGTACCATTTCCCTCCTCCTGTGTATAAATATCCTTTTGAAATCAACCAGTGGGCATAGCAAAACACTTGTTACTAGAGATTTCACCGCACGATTGGAGAAAAAACATGGTTTCATTAGGCATCTTCAGTCTAATTTCTACCTTGTTCCTTGTGTTGGCTGCAGTTCCTACCACAGCTTCTTCAAAACTGTCTCCAAATTATTACGACCATGTTTGTCCCAAAGCCTTACCTGCTATCAAACGAGTTGTGGAGGCGGCAATTAACAAAGAAAGACGCTTGGGTGCTTCTTTATTACGTCTCCACTTCCATGATTGTTTTGTCCATGTATTGCACTAACCGGTGTTCTAATTTATTCTTAATTATCACATAATTATTAGGTCTTAATTACAAGTTTTATATATAGTAATGGGTTTGGCTTTTGCTGTATATGATACAGGGTTGTGATGCGTCAATTCTTTTGGACTCAACATCCGCTTTTGATAGTGAAAAGAAAGCTGGTCCTAACAAAAACTCAACTAGAGGATTTGAAGTTATTGACCACATCAAGTTGGAGGTGGACAAAGTCTGTGGACGTCCAGTGGTCTCTTGTGCAGACATTTTAGCTGTTGCAGCTCGTGATTCCGTGGTTGTGGTGTGTAGTTTATTTATCATTTCTACTCTTGCATGTCCAATGTTGATAAATTGCATGTGTTTTTTTTTATGTACCAGTAATCCTATCGTAACGTGCGTGTGTAAAAATATGTGCAGCTAGGAGGGCCGACATGGGCAGTGCAGCTAGGGAGGAGAGACTCGACCAAAGCTCGCAAAACCACAGCGGACAAAGACATCCCAACACCGTTTATGAACCTTACTGACCTAATCAGCAACTTCAAAAAGCATGGTTTAGATGAGAGAGATCTTGTAGCTCTCTCTGGTGCCCACACTATAGGTTCTGCACAGTGTTTTGCCTTCAGAGACAGAATCTACAATGAAACTAACATTGACCCTAAATTTGCTCGAGAACGCAGATTAACTTGTCAACGCACTGGAGGTAACTCAAACCTTGCCGCTCTAGACCCAACACATGGAAACTTTGATGTTAAATACTTCAATAAATTGATGAAGAAAAGAGGGTTACTTCACTCTGATCAAGAACTCTTCAATGGAGGCTCCACTGATAGCTTGGTAGAGGCTTATAGCTCAGATGCCAAGGCTTTTTATGCTGACTTCGCTAAGTCTATGATGAAGATGGGGAATATAAACCCACTGACTGGAAAGCGAGGACAAGTTCGTTTGAATTGTAGGAAGGTGAACTAAAATGTTCCTACTTTGGATTTCAAAATAGAAAAAAAATTATTCATCGTCTCGTGCTACACTGCAAGTTTGTATTTTTTTTTTTTTGAAAAAACAATGTTTAAATATCCCATGTGCGTTTTAAATAAAAAAATTAACAACCTAGGTTATAATATTTTTTATTTTAATATTAAATGATAAAAATAAATCAAAATAATAATTAATTTTTAATCAATTAAAAAGAAGTACAAGTCAACACAAGTTAGTTAGGATAATAGATATGTAACCTAAGTAATGAATCAAAGAAAATCACAAAACTTTTTTTTAAAAAATAACTAATATCAAACAATGAAATATATATATATATATATATAATATCACCCTTGTTAATTTTTCAAACTAGTGACCGAGAAAAAAACATCATATATATATATAAGTAGAAATTCAATCCTTAACAAATCAAATGTTAATGGATAAAATCATAAAAAAAATATACAACCACACAAAAGTATTCAAAATAAAAAAAGACCAAAAATTAAAAAATAGCAATTAAAAGAATAAAAATAAAAATAAAAAATAAATTAGATAAAAATTATAATTTTTTTAATAAATGGTGAAATTCAAATTTCAACAACAAATCATATGATCAATCTATAATTTTCAAAGGATAAGAGAGAAAAAAATTCATTAATAATAAATTATCTTACTATCATCGACACATGTTACATCAACAGAAAAAAAAATATTGACATATCTAATGATATAAAAAAAATCTACTAAAAGACATCACTTGAACGACTTAAAATACATGAACACCTCTCACAAGAACTTGATATCGTTGAACTTAGTAATAATAAAAAAAACTAAATTGAAAAGATCAAAAGATTATTTAAAGAGTAAACTTATTACTTACTATATTTAAGAAAATAAAAGGATATGAAACCAATGTATTATATTTTTTAAAAAAATTATTTAAAGAGTGATCATGTCATTTTATTATATTTAAAAAATTAAAAAATATATATACATCCTAGTCAATCCTTTAATAACTATAGAAATACTCTCAAAATCAAGGCATTTAATTGTTTTGAGAATAGCAAAAAATTCGTTATAGCGTTGAATAGAAAAATATATTTATAGCCATAGTGAATTTTTCTTCCATATTAGTTTAGTTGTTTTGTTATTTTTGTTTGATTATTTTTTGAGCAATATGTGCTGTTATTTTTTTTTTTTTTACGTGGAGTGTCCGGGCCAGCTTACGCGCACCACGACTAATCCACACGGTTCACTGAACATCCTGCAAGCCCAGTGAACAGGTAAGGCACCGCAGGGGTGAGAGACGTGCATGGTAAGATTCGAACTCATGTGCTGAAGAAGGGGACAATCCCCTCCCACCACCGGGCTAGAACCTCACTTGTAACATGTGCTGTTATTTAATTAAACAAGTCATGGTTTTACCTCTTCTTTGAGAGAAATTAAACGTCTGTAATGGTGAATAATATGATTAATACATTCATTTCAATTTTGTACTATAATTAACTCTTTTTATCTACCAAAATACCCGGGAACTGTATGCTTTTTTATAATATCCAATTGACTTTTCTCATGTCAACTTTTCTCTGTGAAGAAGCAGGTGAAAGTGTGTCAATCATAATGGATTTGATTTTAATTTACTGCACAAGTTTGTTTCCTTCAATATACATAGAGACCATCCAAGAAAAAATGGAGGGGTTAGAGAGAAGCTGGCCGTAGACTAATCCCATGGTTGTCAGTAGAGGGGGGGAAACACTAATCCGATTAATTAGTAATTAATTAAAGGTTATGGTACTTCGAAAGGTACAAGAGAAAGCTTTGAAAGCCTTTCAGCTTCTCTGTGCACCACTGCGGCACTCTCTCTTGGAAGAAGCAGAAAGGAAAAGGGCTGAAAAGAAATTGTGAAGACAGACATATAGTTGGAGCGAATGCTGATTCGTGTTTAAACAAAAAAGATACATATAAAGTCCGGCATCGAAGTCAAGCACCTTCTGTTTGCCCTGTGGGAAAAATTAGGAGCAAACTAGTAAAAAGTCTTGGTGCTAGCTTGAGAACCAACTAGCATTAGCCCACAGGAAAACAGTGGCTAGATAACTGAGAGACGAACGAAGGAAGAGGAATATGAAAGCCCACCTAAGCTCCACTCCATCTCCGTGCATGGTGAATACAAGGACATTTTGAGTTTCTTGGGTTAGCTGAGACTGAAGATCATTTTATCATCATGTGGAGGTTTTTCTTGACAATAACATCAAGATGCTTCTCAATATCAACAAGCAACAGAGCACTTAAATGGTGGGATCATGTAGCTTCTGCTCCAAAAGATCCCATTACTAGAGTCACTGGGGCTTTTATTGCTGACACTAGTCCCACGAAAATCAATCTTGGAGTGGTATATCTTTCTATTTCCAATCCTTATTGATGGTGTTTCTATTGTCTTAATTTGGTGGGTTGTGAATAGTACCTTCTTGTTCCAATTTTTAGGGAGCTTGTAGGGATGA
This sequence comes from Populus ilicifolia, assembly GCA_015708895.1. Lineage (NCBI taxonomy): Eukaryota > Viridiplantae > Streptophyta > Magnoliopsida > Malpighiales > Salicaceae > Populus > Populus ilicifolia. Next base: position 766,097 of record SRLM01000239.1, on the reverse strand, counting down.
TGTAGGGAAACCTGTTATCCTTCAATGTGTTAGAGAGGCCGGGGCCAAGATCCCTGGTTGTGACTTCTTGCGAGTTTCATTTTCTTAATTTACTTAATCAGTGTAATTTCTTGGTATTCATCAGAATACTACCTATATGTTTGATGTGTTTGCTTACAATGATATCTTTTAGAAACCCCAGCTCTAATTAGCAAGAAGCTTGGCTTTTAACTTACATTTTCTTTTTTGTCCAGAGCTTCTCTGTAATTTGGAAGTTCATAATTTGCTGTTTCTTTGTAATGTTGCTCTTATTTCTAGCATGAACAGTTCATTTTAGGGTCATTACATATCTAACTTCAAAATGAAAATTTCAGCATTTTAATGCCCTAGATCATGGCTGTTCTGAAATGGGAATTATCTATTGTAATTATGGTGCCATCGAATTGATCTAGTTTTGTATTTCAATCTGTTTGTATTAGTAAACTGTTAATTGTAAAAAGAAGAGACAAAATGTGGATTTGATTTATTTTTGCTGCTCAAATATTTTAGACAAAGTTTGCAGGGAAATGGTTAGTCATGCTTCCTGCATAGTACAAATAAATTCATACAATTGCCAAAACCATTTGTTGAAAGCAAATTTTATTCTTCTTTGCACGAACTCCTCTATGCTACTGAATCTTTTATGGCCTCAACTTTTTAGAGGTACTGGCAGGGAGTCGGTATCCTCCGCAGTGAGTTCAAAACTAGTTGTCGGTAGTGTCAAACTAGTTTCCAGTGGATTTAGTCCCTTGCAATGAGAGAGGTGTCCTTGGTGCCATATAAACAACCAAGGTCCTCGTCTTCTAACCGATATGCGATAATTGCATCATCAGAGCCCCCTAGATGAGGAGCTAGGGTAAAACACATGACTCGTTCCCACAGACGGCGCCAACTGATGATGTATGTTCATATCCACAGCATGATAGGTCCACCACGAGGTATTGTACCACATGGCTTCCAATAGATTTTGTCTCTTAAAAGACATCTCACAATGAAAAAGGTATTCTTGATGCCATATAAGCAACCAAGACTCTCATCTGATATGGGATAATAGCATATCATTAGTGCCCCCAGACGAGGGGATTGGATAGAGCTTATGACTCGTTTCCACAAACAACACCAACTAATGACGTGTGTTCGTATCCGCAGTATGGTAGGCTCATCAAGAGTTATTATTCCATATGGCTTCCAATAGGTTTTGTCCCTTAAAAGACATCTCGTAATGAGAGAGATGTTCTTGGTGCTATATAAGCAACCAAGTCCCTCGTCTCCTAACCGATGTGAAATAATGACTTCACCACATAGCTACCATAAAATATGGAGAGATGTCTTAGTTCCAGAGAGAACTTGTCACTACTACCATCCCGATTCAAAGGGTTTAAACTTTTCCCCTCTTTTGGATGATGTCAAGGCATAGCAGTCTACTAGAATTTGTGTCGCTAGAATAATTCTGTTTTTGGTAATTCAAAAGATGTGTCATGATTCTGAAACACTCTGTATCATTCAGTGACGAGGCACATGAAACAATGAACAATATGCAGGCTATCTCTGCGTGACTTCTTGTTTAATCATCAATTTACCTCTGACATTTGCCATTCCTAACAACTCTTTCCTTTCTGAATATGTATACTTGCTGGGAAGAATACTACATATGCTGCATATTAATCTTTGCAAAATGTGGAGAGAGGAAAAGTATCAAATTTCGTTAGTTTTTTCCGTTTATTGTGTCTGTAGAATGCCCCAGATTGTTCATTTTTCATAATCCGCTCTTGCGCCCACAACCCAACTGGGGTTCTCTACTGAGGAACAGTGGAGAGGAATTTCATATCACTTTAAGCTAATTATGCCAGAGCTGTGAGTCTCTGACATTTCTGCATATCCTGATCGTCAACTTGAGTCTCTTGCTTATTTTTTAGGTAAAAAAATCATTCCCCCTTCTTTGACACGGCTTATCAAGGTTTTGCGAGTGGGGATCTTGGCAGGGATGCCCAATCAATCCGAATTTTTATTGAAGATGGGCACCTAATAGGTTTTGTTCAATCCTTTGTGAAGAACATGGGATTATATGGACACCGGATGGGTTGTCTCAAGCATGTACATGTTCTGGATTATATTTCGTAGTTGTGTGCATATTTTTATTTTGAAAGGTTGGAATAGTTGGTTTTATTCATGACTTATTAGAGCAGGTAGCTAATTGAGACGTTAGCTTTTGCACCTAGTTGAGATAATTATAGATTATGAATAGTGAGAAGCCTATAATAGCAAACAAAACCGGAGAATGTAATTGACAAAGTCCTAAGCCATCCCCGAGTTATCTTCACTGCCTTGAATGATAGACTGATAGTTCAATCTGGTTGATGTTCGGAAAACTTTACAATCCTTGCCTCTAACCATCCTTGCTCCTCTTTAGGTTTGAGTTACGATATAGTCTACTTTTGCTTCTTTCAGCGTCCTCTGCAATGATGCTAAGCAAGCAGTTGCAATTGAAAGTCAACTGCAGCAGATTGGCAGGGCAATGTAAATATTTCTTCTGATCTTACCTGAAGAAGAAGATCATGGGATTAAAAGTCTGCGGCCTACTTTGCAGGAAAGCCTTGAGCAATTGGGTTCTTCACTCAGCTGGGAACATGAACTAACCAGGTTGGTTGCTTTTCGTTGTAGCTCCATTCATATTACTTCAAGTGGAGTGTACTTGAAATAAAGAAAAAGAGAACCTAAACTTGAGCATTTAACTTTAAACATTCAGCTGACAAGTTACCAAATTGCAGGTTGGGATGTTTTGCTTGTCTTGCTTAACCCCTGAACAGGTTGATCTGCTGGTAAGGGAAGTTCACATATACACGACTTGAAATGGACGTATGAGGTAAATTTTTCTTTGAAAAATACATAAATCAAATTAATTGAATGAGTGTGAGCTGTTTTTTCATTTTCTTTATATCAATTGCATGAGGTAAAGAAATAACATGAGCTATCTGATATGACTGTCCTTGTACTGTGCAGCATGGCTGGCGTTACCACTGGTTATGTGAATTATTTAGCAAATGCAATTCATGAAGTAACCAAATTTGGTTAGGAAGCATTGATTCTCTTTAACCGTCTTCATCAGGATTGATGCTCAATTTTTGTGTTATCAAAAGACTAGTTAAGTGATGATAACCATGAAAGAGTAAAAAATTCAGTCTTGAATCTGTCTTAAACTGTTCTAATGACCATGTGAATTTCAGTCTACATTTTAACACAGTATCTATCTATGTAATTGTTCATGTCTCTCTCCGATATAAGCTTCTGAGTTCTAACAGAACTACTTTATTAGAACTTTTGATGATTTCTTGCTAGTTTTTCATCAATGAATTATCTTATAAAGACTCTGAAAGTTGCTTTTAATTGATTAGAATCTCGCTTCTTGTCGATATTGCAGACATTCATTGAGAAACAACAGAAAATGAATAATGGTTTGCTTCTGAAGCAACTAAAAGAGCCTAGCTACTATAATCGGGTAAAGCATCAGAAAGTTTGAAGCATGGAAAACCTAGACCAAACGCCATAGAAAATATGGACCTGTGAAACACGCTCAAGATGCTAGCAGGCTGAACTGCCGACAAGTTGGAAACAAGCAAAGCTTGAGCAACACAATAAGTATTTGTTAGTTGTTGGATTTCCATTTCGGAATCTTCTTTATGTGAGTTTCTTCAGGCTCACGTGGTCATCTTTGCTGGTCACGAGAAAGAACAAAAGGAGAACCTTCAGTACATCTTTCTTTGTTCTTTTTGGTCTCCGGGTTCTTAACAGCACATATGCTTTGGACCGTAATATTGGCTAATTGAACTTCTCTAGGAAAGAACTGTCCATGAGTCAAGGTTATGAAAGAAATTTCCCTGAACTATGTATTCCATCTGATTTTGCTTTGTATACGCTTATCTTTTTGGATTACATGAGCAAGATCTGATCATGTCTGAAGCAGTTGATCAATAATTCATAAACTAGACAAGATGAACAAGGATTAAGCATACATGCAACGATATTTGATTGAATAATTGCGTGGTAGGTGAAGCAACTCATTTATTGATCTTATTTAGAGACAGGCAGTAGCTCAATTTCATCATCTTACAAAACAAGACAATTTCTATACGAGACAGAGACAACTCAGAGCCAAGAGATGCTCTAGTGAAATTAAATGTCTTGGTAGGAAACTGCACCAATCTTTCCTCCTTGCATTAAATAATCACACATGCAGAGAAAGGGACAGACAGAAACATCTAACAAAAATGATTTTCAGCGATCAATTACGAATTGCACCCCGCCGTACTATGTGACAAGTATCTTCCAAAAAAATGCTAGTGTCCAACCAATTCTGTTCTTGCAGTGTAGAGATCCATTCTCACTAAGGCAATGCTTTGTCATAGAAATTAATGAGCAATTAGAGATGCTAGATGACCAAGAAAGGCAGCTAATAATTTCATGCACAACATGTAAGTGTATTTTGGTTACTTGATAGAACTACAAGACAATGATAAAAGAATGACTCCGGTAATTCTTGCCCCTCAAAATGGAAATTAGAACAACAACAGTGCAGACAAGAGCATCGCATCTTCTTCTTTTCTCTAAACAGCCAGACTTTCAAGAACTTCATTTTCTTGAAGTTTCACTAAATTTAGAAGAAGAGGATGATGATGAAGTTCTAATAACTGAGATGCTGAATTAAGTAGATACATCACAATAGCAAAATAAACTAGCTATGTTTTTGACAACATTCAAGATACATCTCATTAGTTTTGGTTGTTCATGCCACACAACCATAGAAAAATTAAGACCAACAAAGATTAAAAACATATAGCATAAACATGTTGAGAATTTCTGGGCAGTACCTAGCTAGGCCAGATCAAACACTGCTGACTAACCATTGATTACCACACACCATAGCATCGTCGAAGCCCACCAGTACTAGTACTTCTCCCATTGATGCCAAAGCACAATTTTGAAGAAGGTGATGATCCCATATTGTGTGATTCTTCAAAATCATCAAAAACCCTTGAATCAAATGATGATCCACGGCTAGAAAACCCGCTCCTCTCATGGTACTTTCTTGGATTGCTCAAAGAAAGATGAGTACTCGATGAAGTCAATGATGACCATGATGCAGAAGATGGGTTTGTTGACGGATTTGTTGCTGAAGAGGACACATTGGTTTTCCTGAGATTGTTCCTTGGGAACAGGAAGCGTAAAAGATTGGATCTTGAGTGATTCTTGGTTGGTTTTTTATTAGAATTTGTATAGTAAGAGGGAGGTGGAGTTAGAGGAGGGAGTGTTTTTTCACAAAATGTGTACTTGGGGGTACCAGGCTGAGACTCCCACACAAACGGGACAGCAACAGATACTCCACCATAGTACACTCTAAATGAAGGATTAGCCATGGAGTTCTCTTTGGACATAAGCCTGGAGAAAAACTTGTCATCTTGCTTCATTTGGAGGGCTTTTTGTGGATGGTCCACGTCTGGAGTAGCACTCCTAAGCATCTTGGATTGATGGGAATATTGTTGGTTTTCAGAGACTGGACAAGAAGGGCACAGAAATGAAAGAGAGGGAGGGAGCACCTAAGAATTTACAAGTACCTATGCGCTACATATATAACATGCATGTTGGTTATTTTGACTTAAAATATTTTAGTGAAGGTGCATGGTGTCCCACACCAGAGCTTTAATGGCATAACAAAGCCTCCTGGATATCATAGCTACCCATTTTTTTACCATAATTCCCGGTGCTTGTTTTAACAGTGGCAGATTTGAAGGTCAGTATGCTCATGCACTTCTCAGCATAGACATTCTCCCGACTGCGCAAGGCATAAAGGTTATTCTATCTACGTGGTAATGTCGTGATTACAAATGTGATGTTTTTCTCATTTTAAACATAGTTTAAAACACGGCAAAACGGACTCGAAATAAAATAATTTTATAGCCTTTCTTTCCATGATGAAGGGATTCATTCTTATGATTTGTACCTCTACACACTCTTTTTTTTCTCTTTTTTTTACCATGAATAAAGCTTAATTTCTCATATTAATTTTCATACATCAAAATCAAGTTTCATCTTAAAAATCTTATACAACAGTACTGTCCCATATGTTAACTAATAAAATATCTATGAAAAAATTGTTTTAAATAATGGGTTCAAACACTACTAAAAAATCAGCGAAAACCAATAGAATTACCCATGAAATTTTTTTATCAGTAATTTTTACTGAATGATATAATTCTATCTATAATTTTATCGGTCTATATCGACATACCATTGCTATCGGTAATAATTATCAATAGCATATATCGACATATCATAGATTTCTTTTGTCATACGGTCAGTATATATCAACCGTGTTGCTGATGGAATATATTGAATTTTAAAAAGTAAAAAAAGTGTGATGACATGGAATTTTTTCAAATGATTTTACCGTCATAATGACCGAGAGATTCAAATTGGGATCTTCATACAATGACGTGGCACATTCATCATTAGAATTACCAATGGTACGTGTCTGTCGGTGATTCCATCGATAAAAGCCAATATATATACACTCTGTTGACTCTCTCCTCCTCTATTTCTCCTTATTCTTTCCCATTCCAACTCTCCTCTCCCAAACAGTAACCAACCACCTATCCCAACTCTCCCTCTCTTCTCAACACAAGCACTCAAGTTTTTTATATTTTTGTACGTGGTCACAACATTTGTTCTCTGATTAATTTATTGTATGTTTTATTATTTTTTTAGGTAAATCTATCATTTTTAGTTTTAACATTTAAATATCAAATTTATTGTTTTTGTTAGTATATGTGTTTTGTTAACAGATGTACTTGTTTTATTATTATTTGTCTTGTAATATGAATATATAATTTTGTAGCTGTTATAGTTTATTTAAAATTTTATTAAATTATATGTGTTTGTTAATTGTTGAAATTTTGTTTAAATTATAACGAATTAGATGTGTTGTGATTTTAATTTTTATCAATTTTATTGTGGAGTTGTTATCATAATTTTATAGAGATTTGATAGAAGTCAAGGATGATCGTTCATGAATATATTGAGACTCACCTTAAGGATTGCGGAGGATGGATTATTGTAATGGAGTTTAAGGTTTTATAAATTTTGCAATTTCTATTCTGAGAAATTTTACAAATGGCAGTATTAGATGTCTATACAAAAAATAAAAAAATAAAAATTACATCAGGATATTGTAACGATACATTTTATAACCAAAGGGTTCATAGAGGATTGTCTATGTTGGTATGCACACGAAGAACTATTTGGTTGTATGATTCCTAAAACAACCAACCTTCTCCTTCTCCTTTTCCTCCTCCTCCTCCTCCTCCAGCTCCACTATTATTTTAGTTTAATTTTATCTTTGAAACACATTAAATTTGTAATAAAAATTTGATTGAATATTATTTAACATTATTTTTATATTTTTAATGTTTAATACAATTTCGTTTGGTTGAATTTTTTTTTACTATTAATCATTATAATATTTGAGAAAAAATTATTTATTCTAAATAATTTTTTTTAAAATGTCAACAGCCTTATAGACGGAACAGAGCCGTCAGTATTTTACTAAGAGTTGCAAAATCATTACTGTCAATGCCACAATCATCGATGGATACATTCTGTTAGTGTGTTTCCATTGATATTACCGACAGATATAGTCCGTCGGTGTTATACAGAGAGTTCTAAAATATTTAATGTCCATGCCACAATCACCGACGAACTGGCCGTCGGTGATGTACCGTTGGAAATATAGATGAAATAAGTCTATTGGTAAAGGTCTAACAGGAAATATTTTTTTTGGTGCGCTTCCCCTGTCTATAAGACCATCGGTGTTTTTTTATTACTGATAGAAGTAGCGACGGCAATGAAAATTAACAACAATCAATATTGCGGCGAACAAATTCCATTGATGATGCTTTTGGTAAAAATTTGACAGATAAATTATATATCTTACACCAATGGAATTAATCTATCAGTAAAATTGTTTAATGGTGTGGCGAAACTCAGAATAACTACAAAAATAAATTTACTTATAATTTAGATCAATGTCTCAAAAATACATCTAAATGCTCTCTAAATATCTTCGAACAAGTTTTTCTTATATATACTAAAACTAAGTCTCTTTTATTCAAATTTTAAGCAGCCCATCAATATGCAATTTACAATTTTATTTGTTTTACCATCTTTATAAAATATAAACCCTAGATAATATAGTCATCGAAAAACTAGAGGCTAGTATATGCCCTACTTGTGGAAGTGGTAGGAACACAAATTAGACATTTGAATGCCGTTGAATCTAAAAAGCTATGGCTTCGAGGAGCGAGTCATGTGATCCAAGGGCACTATAATATGATGGTCAAACTACTACTTGAAATGCTCCATGGGGGTCAGATACAATCCAGTAGCGTGGACTGTAAATACTTTCACAATAAAAATAATATCGTACGGTACATAAATTAAAATATAGGTCCCTTGAAGGGACATCTTTCATGAATGTGAGCCATAACCATTCATGGAGAGCTGCCATGGACTCAGTACGGCCGTGGGGTGATTTTTTTCCTTTTTTTTAATAAGAGTATTTTAACGTTTAGTTTATACGTTAATTGAAATTGTGTTTTTTTTTCTCATTTATAGTGAAGATTCCATAATAAAAAAAAAAGAATTTTCCTCTCTTTAAAAAAAAATATATTCATATTCTGTCAAAGATTCTATCAAAAATACTTTTTCGTTGATGTAATGTTTTAGTTTCTTAATTAAGATATTCTATCAAAGAAAAAATATTTTTGACAAAATGTGAATAATTTTTTTAAAAAAAATGTATTTTTTGTTGAAGATATTTTCATAAAAATATATCTCAAAATTTTGCTTTATTACTAAAGTTTATTGCATTGAATTAGAATAATATAGAACACACTTAATTATTTATTTTCACAATCACTTTTAATATGTAAAACAATCCACTAATACTATATTATTTCTTTCAATTTAATTTACTGTATAGGCAGTCATATATACTCATTATAAGCTGATCCCATTATACAAACTCTAGTATTATATTCTTTCTATAATTATTCTTCCACATAAACGATATGTGTGTGTGTTTTCTTAAAATAACCGTTGCAGTGGTTAATTTCTATTCTAGGTCCTAACGGTAGTGATGAATCAAGTTTTCTGAAGCTTTGTGGAAAAGGCTAAAATTTTATCTAAAAACGTTTATTATATAGGATCGTAATTAATTATAAATGGTCTAGTAAATAATTAAACTTAATATATTTGAATTCTATTTAAATAAATATGAGTTTAATTAACTATTAGATCTAATATAATTAAATTCAACTATAAATTAAGTTTAAATAAACATGAATTTAATAAATTATTAAATTAATTTCTCTTGATATTGCCTACATGTCAAGTTCAATTAGTCTAAGGGTTCGTTATAAACTTATCGTAAGGTTATAAAACTCTATTTATTTATTCTTAAAAATTTTCATATGAATTATTCATGTTAGGAATAATTATTTTTTTATATCTATAAATATATTAAAAATCTCTCAATAACCTATTATTTTTTTATTTTATTAATAATATATAATTAATATTTTTCTATGTTAATAATGTGTAAAAAAAATATTCCTTAGTAATATCATCAAGAAAAAATAACTTTTTAATCCTTTCATTTCTTCAAACGAAAGGTTCAAGAATTAATTATAAGTACCGAATGAACTATCTAAATAAAATATTCATATTTTTTACTCTCCAAGCATTAATAGCTTAATTTTTAAAGCATTTATTATATCACAATAAGAACAAACATTTTTATTATTGAAATTTAAATTTTTTATTTATTTATTGTAATCTTTTATTTAAAAGTTATTAATTTCATCATTTGATTCTCTTTAAAACCTACTAGAAAAAATTGTTTTATAGGTGTTAGAATTATTACCAGTCATATGCATGCTTTTTGGGCTAAAAAAAATATTTATATAAACATGTGATTTAACATTATTTAAATATCAAATAAACTTACTCATAAATATATTAAATTTTGAGAATTCATCATATAATAATTCATTTGTAACCTATGCGTTTTATAAAAAAAAAACATAAAATTACTTCATTTGGACATATAATTAATTTCAATAGAGTTAATTGTTATATCAAATACTTTTATTCAAAATTTATATTCAAACTAAATAATTAAATTACATCACTTTTATCTTCAATATTATCCATAATTCGCATTCAAAGTTAATACTTTTCTAAGAATAAATATTAAACCTATTTACCCCTGCATCCAACAAAATTTATATTCATAACAAATTCATTCATAAACCTAAGATTATTTATTTATCAACTAATTCAAACACAATTAAGCTTAGAACTTCAAGTTATTATTGGAAAACAATACTAAACACATTTCTTTTAAAATCCCAACTAAACCTAAATTCATAACAAGTTAATTCCTAACCCTAAAATCACTCGTTCATCTTTCAATTTAAACACAATTAAACTTATAAATTCAAGTTATTATTGAAAACACATATTAAATATACTTCTTCCAAAATTCCAATTAAATATACTTCTTCCAAAATTCCAATTGAACCTAAATTCATAACCAAAAAAAATATATAAACTTAAAATTACTCATTTCAAATATAATTAAGCTTATAAATTCAAGTTATTATTAAAAAAGACATATTAGACACAATTCCCTCAAATTCCCAAAAAGATCCGAACGTTATAATTAAGCTTATAACATTAAGTTATAATTGAAGAAATATTCACCAATAATTTTGTTGTCAATGAACAGATTTTTATGATGAACAACCATGCCGACTTAAGAAAACATATAAGCTATGTTTGGTTAGTATCTCAACAAAAAAATATACATAGAAGAGACATAATCATGTGTTTGATTAAAAGAAAGAGACAAATATATATTTTTTTTGTTATACAACAATAAATTGTAGTGAATTTTTATTATGAAATACATAAAAATATGTGGTATTTAAATCTTCATCTTTTATGATCAACCGAACGCTATCATTTGTCTCACACAAAATACATCAACTAATTAATGTGGGAATTGAAAGGGGTCCTTCAAAACTCCTTGAAGGTTGAAGGCTGTTTTTGCAGCGGGCCTAGCAAGGGTGACCCTTCGATGAAGTGCGTGTTAGAAGTGGAAGCTTGATTGAGCTAGATCGTGACGTTAGGCCAATCCTGGCAGCCATGATCATCTCTTGACCTCCCTAGCAACTTAAAATTGATACTGCTTTCCTCTTCTTTGCTCTTCTCTTTTTTCTATGGGAAATTTTCTTGGATTTTGAGCTATATAACATACATAGTCTTCTCCGACTTATAATTACTAACAGAATAAATTACAGCGACTAAAACTTGAACCTACTTCGCTAAATATATATATATATATATATATCGCAGGAAACACAACCACTGTTTTGCGCTTACTGTATATTGCTTATTCATCATCAATCCAGGAACAGCAGTTGGCCAAAGCTTAATCCGTTTAGCCACAGGCGCTTGTAGCCCAAGTCAAAAGAGGAACTGAGACGTTGTGCTTCACATACCAAGAAGTCTATGACAAGGACATTAGGTTTTCTCTGCTTGGAGACAAGCAACCAGAAAGCATGGCAAGCGGCTTTTTGTTAGGGTTGAGTAGTTAGCAGGATGTCATGCATGATGCCACATTTTAGCAGCCCATTTTCAGGCCTCAATTAACATCATTCAACAAGCATAATACCACGATTAATTGTTTACGTGTGTTGATAGGATTGTCAAAGCCTTTCAATCCCACAGTCCTTATCGTATTAAGACTTTAATTTACATCTTTGAAATCTTCAAATCGATCTTAATTTGAAATGAATATATTGCTAGAGCTAGATTAGTCGTGGGACATGCATATACTTGATGTACGAATCAATAAATATCTATATATATATACATATTCCTCCCTCGGTTGCAGAGGATAGAAAAAGCTTAAATTTATTTTTATAATTAGTAAAGAGATACTCTTCCATCACACAGATCATAAGATTTCCAATTTTATATGACTTGAACAAAGATTTTAATTATTTTATTGATTAAAAAATAAATTATAATTTTCTTAGGTGAAGAATACTTGTATGGGACTAGGAGAGTAATTTTCTATTCTTTCTACTTATTCTAATTAAGATCTCTGATATCAAATTAATAATTTAATAAAGGGCCTTTTGAAATGACCTCTTCAACCGCCATTAATGGTGGCATTTTCCATCAAGCAGCACTCTGTAGACTTCAATTGTGACACTTGTTAGGTTTCATGCCTGAGGACTTGGTGAAGATGATTTCGTTATTGCCCTCTTGCCGTCCTTGTTGTTCTCGTTGTTCTTCAAGGGGAAAAAAAACCCTAAGTTCTTGTGATTTTTGGGCCAGAGAGAGGAGAATAATATGGGTGGGCTTGGAGTATAGTTTTCCCAACCTACATCTTCTATTTGGGCTCTATCCACAATGTGTTCGCTAGGGCTTTCATGCCTGCATCGTCGTAATTTTATTTTATTTTTCTGTCAATAAAATTATTGTTCTTCCATGGAGGTTAAAAAAAACCTCTCAAACGGTAGGCTTGGAGGTTGCTTGCTTTTGCAACAAAGCCACCTCGCGTTTGATTCAATTAGCATTATCTCACTCGGGTGTACTTTTGTAGTTCTATCAACATTGTGATATAATAGGAAAAAAAATTGGTAATTAATTCTATTAAGTGAGTATAAAATATTATATGATCAAATCATAATTTAAAATATAATTTAATAAAAAAATTAGATAATTAGATCATTAATCAATTCATAGCTAATCAAATTATTTTTATTAGAATAATATCTTTTTTATTTTAATTCTTCTATTTTGATTTGATCAGATTTTAGATTAAATTTCATTAAGCTAACTAAATGTAGCTAGGTTAATATTAAAATTAAGTCTACTTAATTATAATTTGGGTAATGAGTTTAACAAATATGATTTAATAAAAATAAGGTGATATTAGATCATTGAATTTGAATGGAAAAAAAAATTATTAAATATAAATGATCAAACCAACCACCAATGCCATCATTACGGTGACCCTCAATTCCTCTAAATGTTCATTAGGCTCATAAAGTGAATAACTTTACGTTACTAAGAGGACCCTTCTTTTACTTTTCGAGTTCAGGTTTCACATGACTTTCCATCCAACGGTCACCTCATAGTGTTTTTCTGGTGAAACGGAAAGCAAAGCTGAGCTTTATTATTAATAGATGTCATTATATACGTTGCCGCGTTTCCACGGGCTAAAAAACAAATTCAAGTGAAAAAAGTTATAGATTAAAAAATTATGATTTTTAAGTTGCTGGTTAAATTAATTATTTAAATATTTAAATAATAAAAAAACCACACTCAAGCCTGTTTGAATTCTCGAACAAATAAAAGCTACCCTAATAAAAAAACCAGAAAATAGAAGTTAAACTTCAAATAAAAAATCCACATAAAAAAACCAAGCAAATCTAGTTAAATCTCTTAAATTTTATATAATCTAAAAATTTATAAATTATTAAATCATGGACTCCGATTCAATCAAAAAATTTATATATTATCCAATTTAATTTTGAATGATAAAAACACACAATTCAAAGAAGAAAAAAAAAGCAATTTCAAGTCAAATCACTTTATATTTATCATGGAAAAAAATACCAAGATGAATCAAATAAGATAGCAAAATTACAGTTACAATAACTGAAATCGGCCACACACACCACTAAAATATAGTTAACACGTGTGAGGTTCATGTCAGCAGCTTTTTTTGTATAAAATCAAAACAAAATTTAAAACTAAACAACAATAACAAATAAACTATAATGAAATTACAATCAAATTCCTAAAATCAAAGCTAAAAACATTGAACGGTAAGGATAATGTAATAATTATATTGTTCTATCACGTATAAAAAGCTCTTATGAAAAAGACATTTAATTATTTTATTCAAGAGTTATATTAGTAGTTTTATTGTACATTAAAAAACACCATTATCAAAATAATCTCACATAATTCTCAAAAAATATCTATGTCATGATGAAAAGACCACCTTACTCTAAAAAAAAAGACAAAATATAAATTGAACAATAGACAAAATAGTAATTATAATATTGTAATGAATAGTAATATATATATTGGGGCACAATAATATCACCAGAGGATTAGTTTTTTTGATAATTTATCAACATGCCCTGAAAATAGGTGCCCTTGATTGGCCTCATCTAGGGGATGAAAGAAAAATAAAAATAAATTAGGTAATTAGCACAATTAATCAAACAAATTAGTGAAATGACACAAATTGACCATGTCGCACTTTAAAATAGCAACATTTAGTAAAAATCATACTTCTAAATCATGACATGGTCAAAGTATGTCATTTCCCACTCATTTAGTCAACCGGTTTAGAAAATAATAATAAAAATCTCAAAACTACAAAAATCAAGAACCTTGGCGAGATTTTTGATATAGAAAGATTATATAATTTGCATAACAACGTAATGAATAATACAGGGAAATATTCTTTGAAAACTTTTATAAAAAATTAAATTTGATCCAATGGTTAAATTAAAAGTTATGATTTTTTTGAATTGTTATTGTGGTCTGACGCAATCAGACTTCCTTTTGGATTTAGATTTATTTTTACTGTGTTAGCAATAATTTTTTAAGATTTTGATTAAAATCTATTAATGAGTTAACAAGTTGTACAAAAATATATTTTTTCACTCGTAAAATATATTTGACAGAAAAACTTCATAAAATTATAATTTTTATGTGAAACAATAAATTAATTAATATAATTAGATCTAATCAATCAATTAGTTTAGATAAAAAAAAATTAAAATTTAACATTGTCATGCTTCTAAAGTGTCATATTTATTAAATATCACTATTTTAAAGTGAGAAAACTATATTATCTTATTAAATATCACTATTTTAAAGTGAGAAAACTATATTGTCTTATTATTTAAAAAGAACAATATTTAGTAAAAATGGTGATTTTAAATCACAACAAGGTCAAAACTATGCTATTTTGCCCAAAAAAAGAAAAACCTATGTAAATTCACAAAAGAAAATTTATTTACTGTAATAATTTTACAAGAAAATCTATAAAGGAAAGGAAATGGAACCCACACGGCATCCAAGAAAACCAAGTTCCTAGCTGCAATTATGCACAACTTGAATTGATTAAAGGCATGTCTAAATTAATCGATTATTTGATATTGTAGTAGTTTTCATTTTTTAAAAATATTTTATTTAAAAATATATTAAAATAATATTTTTTATTTTAATTTTTTAATTTTTTATATCAATGCATTAAAATAATTTAAAAATATCAAAAAAAATTATTTTTTTATAAAAACTCTTTTAAAACATAAAAACATTCTAATAGATATTATACTTTAATTTGAACGTGTTTTGTAATGATGTTATGCAGAAAAGAAATCACACAAAATTCTTACGTGGTGGGTTGCTTGAAGACAAATGAATTGTTGTTTTTAGGACTTGTCTTTTATTTCTTCACAATTTAAATATCAAATTTATATAAAAACGTTAATACATGTATTTATTTACGTTTTCAAAGGGTTACTTTGAGTGCCAACACTCAAGATGAACTTTTGTGGCATGCTCAATACATACAAGTCAAATGAAAAGTGACGGACGGACGAGTAATTAATGCCCATGAACATCCTATTGAGAGAAAACTAGAGCACAATTATAATAAAATTTATAAATCATTAAATTAGTCCAAATCGTCAATTTAATAAAATATATTTACAATACCAATCTTTCAAGCACAATTATAGTTATGAAATAAAATAATCATAAAAATGACATGGATGTGGATGATTTTAATGAAGTGTAATTTTTTTAGTGATTTAGGTTATGATGAACTAAATTCTTACTAGATTCAAATCTTACTTGTTAATTTTTGAAATAGATGATACATGTGTGTCCAATTGATCTAGTGGTCAAAATATTAATTTTTGAATCCCGTGTAATATATATATATATATATATATATTCTAGGCATGATATTCAATCAATAAGATAAATTGGCTCTTGTCCCGGGGGAGCTTAGCCTAGTGAAATGAATGACGATGCTAAACTTAAATGTGCTATGGGGGGACGTACCGTTCGTTAATTTAAATAATAAGGTAGTCAAGATTTGAATTCTACCAATACATGGAGAGGAAATTTGTGCAACAACGAACACCTAGAATTAACCGCAAGGATTCTTCTTCGATTTAAAAATTCTTTAGTACCATTCTATACCATTATTCTATATAGCGGGTCAAATGAAAAATAATAATTCAAATAACCAAAAATATTCAAGTTTAAAAAAATTAGTTGGCACAGTTATTAAATTAAATTAGTATATGAACCTTAAAATCTTATTTT
Source organism: Populus ilicifolia (assembly GCA_015708895.1). Taxonomy (NCBI): domain Eukaryota; kingdom Viridiplantae; phylum Streptophyta; class Magnoliopsida; order Malpighiales; family Salicaceae; genus Populus; species Populus ilicifolia. The sequence continues at coordinate 749,591 of SRLM01000239.1, read as the reverse complement.
TTGACTTTTAAGTGATCCTAGTATCAAATCAAATTTTTATATGATTTAGTCTATTTAATTAGTCTAAAAATAATTTATATCACGGATACAAATATTTTAAAACAAGATTGAAAAAATAAAAAAAATAAAACTTTCTTAATTTTTTATATAAACAAGAAAAAAAAATGAGTCAAACCCTAACTTGTTAGATGATTTTTTTTTAATGATACTATATATAGCATGGTAGAATGATTTTTTTTAGAATAAAAAATATTAGAAAATATTTGTTCTATTATTATTTGTTGGATTAATAACAAAGAATAATTAAATAAAAATAATAATATGATTAATAAAAAAGAGTAATTAGATAAAAATAATAATATAATACAAAGTGATTTGTTAGATATTTAAAAAGTTATATTTCCTTCGTTAATGCTTTAGATTTAAATCATTAATATTGATACTTAAAAAATTATTAAGTTGTAATTAATATTTAAAACCTTTTAGAAAAAAATATTTTTTTAAATATCCTTTATCGTCTTTAAATAAAAATATTTTTTTGAAACCAAAATAAATTTTAGCAGCTTATTACTTGATGTACAACTAAACGAATATAATGCTAATTCATGGGATTTGGTGCTAATTAATCATACCACTTGATTAATTTTACAATCAACGTACACGAGTGTCTCCAGATTCTAAAGCCATTGATTATGATGACAGTTCAAGTTTCAAAGCCACAGAAATCCGTTGATATTGTAATGGGCCCACTATTTTCAAAATCAAGAACCGCTGCATCATAAAATTAAAACAAAACCAATTGCAGAAGAATATCCCTCCCAGCTTTCCCTGCACAACGAGGTAAAATACAGAAAAACCCCTTAGGCCTTTGTATTTTACAACATTTGTGAGATGGTACGATCGAAACATTTGAAAAACATAAAATAATAATATTTTTAATATTTTTTATTTAAAAAGATTTTGGAAAAACACTTTCAGTGACATTGTATTTTATAAAAAAATATTTAATTTCTCAACTTTTAAATTTATTCAAAGTTCACATATTTTTGAAAATATAAAACAATCCGCATTTGAAAAACATGTACAATGTTTTTGAATAAAATACTTGCTTTTTAGTTTTTAAATAATAAAAATATTTTTATCTATTTTTACTAACTTAAATGAACTTTTATCTTTGTATATCATGTTAAGTAAATAAAAATATTTAAATTATCATATTATAAAAAATATTCCTAATAATTTTTTTATTTCAAGTGTTTTATTAAAGATAAATTCATTTACCAATTAGTTTAAATTTTTAAAAATTAAAAAAATTATTTTTAAAACAACTTTATTTGATGGATTGCTTCAAAAAAATTGTAGGAATTCAAATAAAGAATTAACATAAAAGAAATTAAATAAAAGTTGTTAGGAACATGAAAATTTCAAAAAAAGGCAGGAACTCCAACAAAAAAAAACTTAAAATAGAAATTTTTAGTATCATGAAAATGGCAGGGAAAGCTTGTTTCAAAATATTTTTTATTTAAAAATTTATTAAAATAATATTATATATATTAAAAAATTATTTTTAACATCAACATATCAAAATAATAAAATAATAACAAAATAAAAAAATAATTTTAAATTATAAAGAAACAAGGTTTTAATTCCCTTGTCAATCGATCACTAAAAAAATATTTGACTTTAAAATTGAATTTTTTTATACATTTTTTTAAAATATTATATTAATACATTAAAAAAACATTTTGAAAAAAAAAAAACCACAAACACCCTATAAATAAACATGCTAAATCTCAAGGGCTTTTAAGTAAATTCAATACCAAAGAAACTCTAACGAATACCTTACCTATCTTTTTTGTTCCTTTCCCTCTCTCTGTCTCTCCCCCTCTCACTCTACTGTCTTAAAACGCTGTACATTTACTGTCCCTTTACAAGCACCATCATTTTCTCCTAAGCTTCTGTCTGAATTTCAGAACTGAAAAACAAACAGTGAGCGATTTTTTGTGTGTTTTCGAAATTGAAGTAATGGAGACCGAAATGACCGAATCGGTTTCGGGCTCGAGAATTCTGGGCCAAGAAAAAGGGTCGGGTTCTGGGAGTATGAAGGCGGAGATTGATACATCCGCTCCGTTTGAGTCAGTTAAAGAAGCAGTGAGTCGATTTGGTGGAATCGGGTACTGGAAACCCTCTCAACAAAAACCAGAGGTTAACTCTCTCTCTCTCTCTCTCTCTATGAAATTGGGGTTTTGTTTTTCTAGCTAAATTTGTGCGTCATTTCTTTTAAAAGTCTTATTTTTTATAACTTCTTTTTTTTAAGGGAATGTGTGTTTTGGATGTTAAAAGTTTGAATTTTGATAATTGAGGCATGTATTTGTGTCATAGTTGTTAGGAAATCATGACGTTATTTGAAAAATGTGGATGACTATGTTGGAGTTGCAAAATTTGTGGGACAAATTTAAATGTTGCTATTATGTTTTGTGTTGTTTAGAAGACTGTGTACTGGCAATTTTAGCAACAAAAGATGATCTGCTGGATTTTGAATTTTCGTCCGAAGGCTGTACATTTTTATATTTTAGTTTTATTAGAGACACTTTGCTGTTACAGTTACCATGAAATCTGCCAGGTCATGGATCAACTCATACTTAAGGGAGGTAGTTAGTAGTTGCGGGTGAGAAAATCTGAGTGTTCATGTTCTGTAGGTTGTTATTGAGAATTTCAGTAAAGGGGATCAAGTTCAACATTGATGCATGATGGGGGATCTATCAATGGAGAAAATATTCAAGCATTTAGATTTTGTATATCTATGATACATTATTCAGCCTGGAACTGCTAGTTGTGTATGCGTGCACTAATACCGAACAAGAGACATTAGGTGTGCTAACTTTGTGTTTGGATGCTCTTTTTTTTTTCTCCCGTGGTGCTTGATGTCCTTCCAAGGAGATTCACGCTTCTTGTTTTTTTTTCCTGTTCAATATTGGCAGGACATGGAAAATATTGACATTGCAAAGGTGGAAGAACAAGCAGTGCTGCTGGAGAAAGACCTGTTTGTGAAAGAAAGGGAAACACTGTATATTTTAAAAGAACTAGAAACTACAAAAGGGATTGTCGAAGAGCTTAAATTAAAGCTGCAGAAACAAGCAGCTGAAGTTAATGCGACCCTGGAGTCAAGTGCAGATGCCAGAAACGAGACTTCTAATTTTGATGAAGAGAAGGATAGCCTTGAAAATCCAAAGGGGGAAGAGCTTAATTTAAAGCTACAGCAACAAGCAGCTGAAGTTAAGGTGGCCCTGGAGTCAAGTGCAGATGCTAGAAATGAGACTTTTAATTTTAATGAAGAAAAGAAGGATAACCTTGAGGATCCCAATCATCAGAATTTGATGGGAGGTTTGAGCCCGTTGCCTTCTTCAGCCCCTGGCTTAATTTTATTGGAACTCAAACAGGCCAAGTTGAACCTTTCTAGGACTACTAATGATCTTGCAGACACTCGAACTTCTGTTGAGTTACTTGACAAGAAATTAGAGAAGGAAAGAATTTCACTTGAAAAGACTCGTGAGAGGTTGACCACGAATTCCTCTAAGATATCATCTCTTGAGGAAGAGCTGAACCAGACAAAAGAAAAGCTTCAACGGGCAAAAGATGCTGAAATGAATGGTGGTTCTGATAATCCTGTGGATATTTCAAGGGAGCTCCAGCGACTGAGTTCTGAAGCAGAGCAGTTCAAGAAAATGGGTAATGCAGCGAAATCTGAAGTTTTGAGAACATTATCTGAGATTGAACAAACAAAAAGTAGGATACAAACAGCAGAGATCAGGTTGATTGCTGCAAGAAAAATGAAGGAAGCTGCTAGAGCAGTGGAAGCTGTTGCTCTTGCAGAGATCAAGGCTTTGTCAAGCCATGAGAATTCTTCTGTGAAGTCCACACAAAAACCTGAAGGAGTAACTCTTACATTTGAAGAATACTCGTCTCTAACCTGCAAAGCTAGAGAAGCTGAGGAACTTTCCAAGACTAAGGTAGTAGATGCCATGCTTCAAGTTGATGTAGCAAATGTTTCAAAGATGGAAGTCTTGAAGAAAGTGGAGGAAGCTACAGAAGAAATCAAAACCAGCAAAAAGGCCTTGGAAGAAGCGCTAAACAGAGTTGAAGCTGCAAACAAGGGAAAGCTGGTGGTTGAAGAGGCTCTGCGCAGGTGGAGATCTGAGCATGGGCAGAAAAGGCGTTCCATTCACAGCTCTGCAAAATTTAAAAACCCCCACCAATCTCACCATAGGAGGGACTCTCGCTTGCTTGATGTGAATGGGCTGAACCTAGTAAGTGATGGCTCGACACCTGTTTTGAAGCCAACCCTCTCAATAGGGCAAATACTTAGCAGGAAACTACTTCTGCCAGAACAGTTTGAGACAGGGACAATGGCAGAAAAGGGTACTGTGAAGCGAAAGGTGTCGTTGGGTCAAATGCTTGGTAAACAAAATGTTGATGTACCCCCAAGCTGGAAGGTTGATAAGGAGAACTGTCAGAAGCAGTTTTCTGGAAAGAGGAAGAAGTTTGGATTTGCTCGGTTCTCACTTCTATTGACAAAACAAAGTAAGAAAAAGAAGAGGCCAACTCCAAACTTGAGGTGATCCAGTGGCCAGTTTCTCTGGTTTGCATCGGCACTAACTTCTAATTTCTTCGCTCTTATTGCTTTTACTCCCTCTTCCACTCTCCTGTTTCTTAGTGTTCCTGGTGTTCTCATGCAGTTGTTTATGTTAGGTATTTGTCCTTAATATGTTTGCTATAAGATGTTATGATATGCATCTTTTCTTTGAAGCAGCCAGCCGGTTGCAATGCTTTAATGTTTCTGCCTGCTATTTGATGCCATCCCCTTAAAATGGCTCTGTCTGGTGATCAAAATCCTCTCATATTATCGTGGTACTCCAATCTGATGTTCTTGATCAAGGAATGCTGTCTGATTTCTGAGCAATGACTTCTCTGTTTCGAGATTAAAATGGAGCACCTAAGGCTAAGAGAGTTTATACTTAAAAACAAATGGATTAGGACGAAAGGCATGTCAATTTTTTGACCTGCAATCACTATGGAACTATTGACTACACATCGAACAGTTCTCCATCATGTTTAATTAGAAGCAAAGCTAAGCCTAGATGCTGCTAAGGCTTTGTCGGTGAAAACGTAAACAAAAGCACATGAAATTGACCTTTAAATCACTAACCATTCCATGTGCTCCAATGCGTCTCGGATTTACTGTCTGCCATGTTTACTAAAAATTCTAAGCAGTTATTAATAATAGATGTTTTTTAAAATGTTTTTTTATTTAGAAATATATTAAAATAATTTATTATAAAAAAATTAATTTTTATATTAGTACATTCACACAATCTAAAAACACATAAATAATTATTAATTTTATTTATTTATTGAAAATTTTAAGAACAAAATTGAACCATGTTTCCAAATGATCCCTTACAAAAGAATTGAACCTAGTTTACTGTAGGATGAGGTAAATTGCATGAGGATTCAACACATCCTTATTGGCATCAGTACGAGGACTTGAATTTTTTGGTTTTGAATGATAAAGAGTATCCTCACAAGTCACAACTATTTTTACACTAAAACCAAGTTCTTGTAGATCAACTCGTCGTCTTAAATGAACTCTTGAGATTCTGAACCTTACTGACAATTTGAATTTTGAAGATTAACATTAATAACAATCCATTCCAAGATTCTCAACTCGGATAATGTTTAATTTTAAACTATTTTTTTTAATTAAGAATTTTTTTTTATTTTTTTCAAAACTTAAAAAAAAATCCTAATTATTAATCTTGTATTGTGGCTCATTTGGTTAATTTTTAATACCTGTTTTGGCAATAGACTTTTATTATCTTGTTTGTTTTTATAGTTGAAAAATGCCTTTGTAAAAAGTTAATTTTTTAATTTTTTTTGGATTGTTTTATATGGTAATATCAAAAATAAATTTTTAAAAATAAAATAACATTTTAATATATTTTTAAATAAAAAATACTTTAAAAAATAATCGTTATTACAGTATTAAAGTACCAAATAAAATAAAAATTATATTTTAAATCGTGCTTCTTGTATTTTAAAAGGTAACAAATTTTACCTAACTCACACCTTGTATTTTAGATCAGATTAAAAGGGGGTTTAGCCCTGCATTTCAATCAGAATTCTAAAAAGAATTGATATTTTTCAAATTAATTCTTTTTACATGAATACCCCGGACCCCAAATCGCTATTATAATCATGCCTTAAATACGAAGTGTGCAAATTGCAAATAAACTAGTATTTATACACAATTATTTTCTTGCCAAAGAAAAGGATTGAAAATTTATTTATCCCGTTTTGTTTGCTAGTCAAGCTTTATATGAAAAAAATATGAAGATGTAATAAAAATATCTTCCTCCTCCCTATTAGCAATACCAATCCATCAGGTTGGAATATTCTTCCACGTTGCTTCCTTACATCAACTACCCTTCCCAGCCAGAGACCAAAATTCGAAACTTCACCATCCACTCACACTTCGCCACGTCATCGAAATCAACGTTTAACCCTCCATTCCCATAGCAACACGTTTCCAGGTGATTAAACATTGAATTTAAATAACCGTGCGGGCGGCTAGAGAAACCCAACAGCAAGTCTCCTCCTCCTCTTTGGCTTACCTGATAGACACTCAAATCAAATCCCAAGAGGAGGAATCAGTTTCCTCTCTGCTTGTTAAGGTAAATAAACTCTCTCGATTTATATTATTGATCTTGTTTGGTTCCGGGTAATCCGTATTTCTGTTTCCAAACTATCCTTTTGCGTTTACTTTTCGTCTATTTCTTCAATTTTTACTAGATATTTTTCGATTTCATCGATTTCTTTTACTTCAATTAATATTTATTTATTTATTTGATGAAAAATCGGAATTGATCCATTTTTTACTCAATTGTGCTTATTTTTAGTTTTAATTTTCTTGTTTGAGCTCTGATTATCGGTTATTGTCAGGTTAAAACGAGCCATATATTATTAAATTTCCAACCTAACCTAGCTTTGAAGCATCTAATCTACGGTTAATTAGCCAGCTAAAGATGCAAATTAATTAATTGTATTAAAGAAGAAACAGATTTTTAGCTAATTGTTAATCGCATCAATGTTAGGGGCAAATGACTTTATTGATTAGGGCATTGCTATGCAGTGTTGCTGTTGACTCTATCAAAGTGTTGTGTTTAGATGTCTGATGGTGATTTTAAATGCTCGAAGTTGTTGCGAAGGGGAATGCTTGGGGTTGTGAGGATTTTCGATAAGTTAATAGGGGTTATGTGGAGCTGTGTTCATGTAATGCTTGATGTTGGGCTATGATAATAGATATAGTTATGAGTTTTAATTGGATGGTTAGATTGTAGAAGAAGGAACGTCATTTTCCCGGCGAAAGCAACTGGATATTGTAAGACAAATGTAGTTTGGAATAGTAATTGTATATGGATAGGATGTGTTTACTTGCCATGTAAAACTCACGTCTCAGCAATTGTCATGAATCCAGATTGTAAGTAATTATGTTCTTCTGTTTTGTTGTCATCGATTTTGTTTGCATATTTGTTTGTAAATGGCTGGGAAGAATTTGTTTGGTTTTAACTTGTTGTAAGTTCAGGGTATTATGGACTTGAGGATCGGGTTGTTGTTTCTTCTTGTTCTGGGTGCTGCTGGCTCCATTGCGGCTAGACAAATGGCAGCCACTGAGATTTTTAGTACAACCGCAGAAACCTATGAAATATCAGGTTATCTATTAAACCTTTTCATATAATAATTAACAATCTCTGCAATTTCAGGCCTATAGAGCCGTTGCAATTGCATGTTTTAAATTTATGCTGGTGCACGTGGCTTCTTGTATTGCTTGCCCGGGAAAATTGATTAAAGTTATGTTTTGTTTATTCAGATGTTAAATTGTACCCCAGTGATATCTGAACTTATTATGTAACAGTTTTATTGGTTAAGCCCTTTAGTAGCTTCATGTTAACACCCTGCAGGGCACGCCAATGGAGCATATTTAATTTGGTGATGTCCTGTCAGCGTTCTACTTGCATTTTCTCTGCTTAGCTTGTGTTTTTCTTCATCTTTCTTTTTTCTTTTCTTCTTTGTCCATGTTTGGGTTGGTGGGGTGGGGTTAGATTGCATATTGCGAGTTTTAGATTGTATATTGCACTGCCTCAGAAAGACATGATCAATGTTACTGTCTCACTGTCACCAAAGTGGGGGGAAAACACTTGGGTTGATGGGTGCTGGCAGTAATTGTAGCATTCTCCTTGGTGTAACAAGGTGTTTTGGCTGGAGGCTGACAGGTCTCTCGTGAAAAATTTCACAAAATCATCTGTTTATCTAAATGTAATCACTTTTTGGGACCTTATTCTCACTCCTATCTAGAAACAAAATTGTCTCATCTTTGAAATCTGTTATTTTCCAAAGCATGTCCTTGTATGATCTCTCCCATTTAAACATGCTTCAAATATGTGGCTTCCAATCAGCTGTCCTTTCTGAATGGAAAGGAAATTTGCTTTTTCTAGGATTGTTGATATGAAGTTTAATTCTGAAAGAGGTTCGAAATAATGATGCTTTGCTTCTTTGTTCAGTTGAAATAATGGAAAACCAGGAGCAAGAAAAGGAAATTCAAACAACAAACAAGGTTACCAGGAAAGATGAGGTGTGCACATTATGTGAGGAGTTTGCTTCGCAGGCACTTGATTACCTGGCTGAAAACAAAACACAGACTGAAATTCTTGAAAAGCTTCACAGAAGCTGTTCACGGTTGACAACTTTCGAGCAAGAGGTAACCTTTAGTTTTTTGGTTGGTGATTATTGGTTGTTGAGTTGGAGGAAATTTTTTTGGCTCTTCACCTCTTTCCAGCACAGCAATATTTTGTTTCTGGTTTGCCGATTGAATAATTCTTGCATGTTGATCTATATTATGCATCTGATAATATATAATTCTGAGCATCCACTACGGTGGAATTGGTTGGCAGCGAGGAACCGTGTTCATTAACACCTGTTGCAAAATTTATTAGGGAGATTTTTTGTTTGAAAAGTAGGCAGACCCGAGTGGATAGGTTGAGTGCTATTGTTATTCCCATTTGCTATAAATACAAATGAGCATGTTATCTCTGTACATGGCAGTCGATTGCCAATTGTAGTTACATGAAGTGGATTCCTAAAATGGAAAAACCTCATCGTCGACATAAGTTCAGAAGGTGTTATTGTACTACTGGATAGTTTGTTTAAATGGTCAATGAACTGCCACAAATGCTAATTGGATAGTTAATGATTGCAGGAAGTGTTTGTGTTATGCAATGTGAATAATTATAGGGTAAATGCATGCACTGCAAATTTCTATTTCTAGGTGTATGCATGATAGTGTCTACACTGACCAAATCCACCCAATATGGTTGATTAGTGGTGGAGCTCTGGCCTTGGAGAAGCTTGTAAACATTCCGTGTATCTTAAAATTGTTCAATACTTGATCATGATACTTAACCAATTATAATGCTTTATATTTTGTTTTCACAGTGCATCACTTTGGTGGACTACTATTCTTCTATTTTCTTCTCATACATTTCCTCAGTTCACTCTGAAGATTTCTGTCGCAAATTCAATCTCTGTCAAGAAATGAAAATTTTCTCTGCAAAACACAATGATGATAGCTGTAGCATTTGCCAACGTGCTGTTTCAGAAGTATTGGTCAAGTTGAAAGATCCTGACACAAAGGTTTGCATTTGACTGTTGGCTAATCATAAGGAATGATGATTATAAATGATGTTTTGTCTTCACTGCTGCATTATGTAGACGCAGTTATTGATCCATTACTTGTGTTAGATTTGTTTTCTGGATCGGTGACCTACCAAAGAGCAGAAGGCACCCTTCTGGCAATCCATTTGTCTGACCGACTAGCAATAAATAACTGATTAGTTGTTAATATCATACCCTATGAAACACCTGTCCAGTCCAGCAGAAAAATAGAAACTGGAAATGGAACTTTCTTCCTCTTCCTCTTTGTATTTTCTGGAAACTGTTAAGTGAGATTATTAAATTGTTACCTCATTACAATATAGAGGTGTGATTAATTTATACAATGATAGGCCGATGTTAAGTCAGTCTCAGCCATAGAAAGAGCAAATAATCTCTAAATCAATATTTTGAAATTCTCAATAGTTATGTGAGGATGGCTGTGATGCCATTAGGCATTATGGACTCAAATAACTCTTGAGAATTTAAAACTAGTTTATATCTTTATATTTATCATGTGTGATGCATGTTTTGCAGCTCTTTACTTATTAGTCAACCAATTGCTTATTCTTGCTTTTTTTTTTCTTTCAGCTGGAAATAATTGAGTTGCTTTTGAAGGCATGTAACTCCATGGAGAAATATGCTAATAAGGTGAGAACAATATTGGAATTTTTGTGTATGTTTGATATTATGGTGTAGGGTGCTTTTAAAAAATATTTTTTTTGAAAATGCATCAAAATAAATTTTTTCTTCTGATTTTTAACAACAGCACATTAAAATCATAAAAAAAACACTAAAATAAAGCATCAATTTGATGCTTTTTGAAGGAAAATGCACTTTTGAAAGGCATCTAAAAGTGGAAGCTACTGCACTTCCAAGGTTTCGTACATTAAGGCATTACACTTTAGTTAAATTATATATTTCAGAAGATCACTCCACCTGCACCACAATTTAATTAAGCTTTTCTATCTTGTTAACATGACCATTAAGAGATGGCCACCTATTTGATTTGTCACCGCTCTTAAGTACATGATTGTGGCAATCCTGGTCGATTGATCAAATTTCATTCTATACTCATGCTCAATGTTTTGCATTCTAGAATCACCATATATAAGAAAACTACACATTGAACTCTTTTAGGCTAATTAATGGAACACTAAATTGAGATTTTAGTGGTCTTTTGCCTGGCTGTTAAAATTCTCGGTTGAGTTACATGAAAATTCAACATTCGATTTCCTGTTACTGCTCAATTTTATATCTCTAACATCTTGTTTGAAATATTGGCAGTGCAAAAGGATGGTTTTTGAGTATGGTCCCGTGATCCTTACCAGTGCAGAGCAATTTCTTGAAACAACAGATTTATGCACAATGTTACATGCCTGCGAAGTGCCAGAAGACAGCATTGAGCAGGCTTCGAAGGCGCTAAAGGCTGATTCATAAACACGGCGCAAAAGACAAACAAACTAGAAACAAAATGCTCATGTTCCAGGTGTGTGTATGATTATTATGCTTCCGTTGTAATTACAGTGCACTGTAATTTCAATTTATGATTGAAATCATTTCATCCTGTAATATAAAAATCGTAGATTTGCAAATTCATTCATCTACTCGGCACAACTTCTGGATAATCGAATTGGGTTGGTTAGCGAGCTTCGGACCTTTGCCATTTTAAAGTTCAGGTTGCTGATTGACGAAAAAGAAAACCCATAGTAGCTTTATCGTTGACATTGTGCTCGCTCCATTTCGTAACTTTTTTTTTTTTCCTTTTCTTGTACTCAATATAGTTTTTGGTAACGCTTTTCCACCTCCGGTTAAACTTGTTGATTCCAATTTTGGAGATTTTCATTCCCCAATCTGGAATAAGAAGTGTTATCATAAATTAAACCCTAACAAGGATGGCTTGGGTATTGTATAAGATTACAGTAGTTGTTTTTAAAAAGTATTTTTTATTTAAAAATGTATTAAAATTTAATAATATTTTTAATTTATTCTTCGTATCAACATATCAAAATAGTATACCCACACTAATTTGAAGCATAAAAATAGTATTTTCAAGTGTTTTTTACCGTAAAAATAAGTAGTGTTTGGTATTATGGTATGCTGAATTTTTTTAAAAAAATAAGTTCAAGAAAAATATTTTTTTGTTATTTTAAAAAGTAGGTTTTAAAAAATATGTATGGTTAAATTTGATATGAGATAAATTTGTATATATAAAATAAATAAATAAGAAGTTTTCATAAATAAAAAATAAATCATTTTAGCTTTTATAAAATATTTGAAACGCAATTAATTATATATGGTTGTAGTACAAAAGGTAAAGTAATTTAACTAACAAAACAGTTTCTTTCCATGATCAGACGAAAAATAAAAATCATGACGGTACCAAATAGCTTCTAATGTGGTCATTGATCTTAGCCATGTGTGCAGCTACAGGCAACAGCGTGTCATTAGTGTAGCCTCCACCTTCCAGGAATTTTCCAACGATCGAGAACTACTACCGGCACGTTTTGCGTTAATAAAGACATGCATTTGGACTAAGGTGGTGGGAAATGACTCGTTATCCTTGAAGTTTTGTTGCCTCTTTGTGCAAGCTGCTGCTTCTCTCTTGGGCACGTTATGGCCATACGAGATTTGATCAAATTTCTCTAGCGGAAGCAGTCATTTCGAGCGAGTGGGTCCGCCACATGCATCCCAAGATAAATAAAAATTAAAAAAAAAATCCAACCCTTGATTTCACGATTTTATTCTCTTGTTGAACTCTGCCATTGCTCGAGCCCATAACGTATTATAAATGCGAAACTGCCTACACTGTCAGGCCCGAAAGGTCATTTGGGTACTGAAAAATAACCCGTGACAAAAAAGTTGACGATTGTTAAAGGGGTGATTATGTAGAATTGTAGATCATCCTTCATCATCATCACATGTCGCTTCACCAAATGACAAAGAATTGAAGTTGTGGTCAAGAAATCCTCATCCCTTTTTTTCTACTTTTAGAGTTTAAAGTTAAAACTTCGGGATTTAAATAAACTAATTTATATAAATACGTCAAGTTAATATGAAGGATGTCTTCTGAGATCATTCCAATTAAAGCTTGATCTTTGATGCTTAAGTTAATCTAAAGATATCTTTTATTATTAAATCAAAATGATTCACGTTTATGCTACTTGTGCACAAAATGATCTAAAAATGTAGCTTTAAATCAAATTAGGGGCATCCCTTGGTACTACATGAATCACAAGACATGGAAGAATCCCTACAATGATTAAGCAAGCAAAAAACAAAGAGTCATTAAACCTAACTTGTTATGGCAGGCCAATCCGAGAACTCATTAACTTGGGACCTAACCTCAGCTGGGTTTTATATTGAATCGAGTGAGAATTATCGATCAAATAAGTTAACTCACGATCGATCAACTCAACGTTGTATTGTTTTGAATTGAACTAGTTCAATCAATCCAAACCATGACTTGGACTTTAGGTTGGATAATGTGCTAAAAGTCAGGTTTTCTATCTATACAAGAATGTTTTGAATTCATGATTTGTGTCCAAGTTCTTGCTCCTTGCGCATATCAGTCACCATGCATGTGATTGATGGATTCACTATTGGCTTGAACTGGGCTCTTACAGAAAATGCTAACCCAAGCATTTGCTTTGCACGTTTCGGCCTTGCCAGGAAAGCACCTTGGAGAAGAAGAAGCGTGCGCGTCATGTCGGGGGGGCATCGGCTTTCTTGACTCCAAGTCCTTTGTCTTTTGCCAAAAAACAAAACATCTACTTTTATAGTTTTATTATTATTATTAGTGTCTGATCAATTTAAATATATCTCAATTAATTTTATAAATTTTAAAATTAATAATTATATAAATTTTCAATAACAACTGTAAAATTAAAATATGAGATTATAGAAACAAACTAATTGGTCTCAAGTTTTTCTACTGGCCACCTCCTAGATATTTAAGGCATCTTAGGGCATCGTGTTATCATTTATCAACGGTCTTCGCTCAAAGTCCTTTTCAAATGCTATTCACAATATTTAATTTAGGTACAAGTGAGAGCCTAGGTTTGCTTCTCAAGTTTTTCTTCTTCTTTTAAGAGTGGAGAAAAAAACGTTTATTCTTCCACTTGTCTCCCTTCTAGCCTGTGTGTTCGAGAGATTAATGATCCAATTTATTAGTAATTGTTTTATCCTAATAATTAGCCATTAATATATATATATGCTTTTTTTATTAAAAAAATCCTCTCAAACTATGGATAAGATTTGGTGAAATGGAAATCATTAATCTTGAAATAAAGCGTTGGATTTCTTCATGTACCCACCAAACTGTGGGGAAGAAATACCCATCGGTGAATCAAAGAAATTGTCATGTCTGTGTTGCGTTATTGCTCCGAGTGCTTGGACACCTAGTAATAATTATTTTATAAAATATTTTTTATTTAAAAATATATTAAAATAATATTTTTTT